>OY856187.1:54390685-54457290 GCA_963693315.1 Diogma glabrata | reverse complement strand
TACTAAAATATGTACTAAATTCAAAGAACTCTTATTATGCCATCCTAAATCAAATTTGGCAAACATACACAAAAAAATAAATAAATAATTGAAAAAAATTAAACTTATCTGAATAAAATTTGTAATATAATTTTACGTTTACTAAAAAGTAATAATTCCTTAGTATTTTCATTTTTCAGTTTCCTGATTTCTTTCTTTAAATTATTATTTGTATTATAATTGTTTATATGTGTAAAAAAATTAAAAAAATTATCAAAACCCCCGATATAGAAGCCTTCTTCATTTTTTAGCACAGTAAAAATCGTGAACTTGTAGCGCCATTTTGAAATTAAAACTCAATATAAAAAAAATTCAAAAAATCGCCATAACGCTCATAACCGCATCTGGAAAAATAAAACTCCTTATAAAAAAAATTCAAAAGTATTTAATTAAAAACACTAAACCAATTTTTTGCAAATGGCAATGTTCATTGTTTATTGCAAATGGCGTGAATGGGTAGGGCTATGATATATCGGGGTTTTGAAATAATTTAAGTTATATTACTTTGTCGTAAGGATAAAATGTACTATTATGTTTGTGCTAATAAATTTTATTCTCTTGGAGGTTTGCTCTCGTTAACTTTTGCTCGAGAATAAAATGTATCATTAAGCACTTATACAATAAACTACTATTGTTTCAATTTTGTGAGAAAAAACTATTTGGATTGGTTTTTAACTTTTTAACAAATTGATATTATTAAAAAATACAATAGTACATTATGATGCAAGGACGTAAAGCTAAGGCTTTTGGACGTATGTGGAGTTTGCGAATCGAGGCGACAGCCGAGATTTGCACCCACATTAAGTCCAAAATGGCTTACGTTCGTGCATCATATACTATTTTTTATTCGCCCCAAGCAAAATATTTAAAAAAATTGTTTAATTTAAATCAAAATTAAACATTTTATGTATTTTGAAATAAAAATACGTTGAACAAGTAGTCTTTGACCAATATATTTGTTATTTCTTTTCAAATAAATCGTATAACTATGACAACAAAGAAAAACAAATATTTTAATTGGATTAAGCTATTTGGAATCGAAAGGTTGCTTTGATAAAAATTTCTATTTTTTATAGAATTTAAACAAATACAAAAGTTTTTTGCTTTTTTGGACGTAACTATGACAACAAAATATATGGCTAAAAAGTGACACATTAAGGCCGCAAATCACAGTAATAAAGTAACACTTTAAAATGAAGGCGAATAAAAAATATTTTTGATACAAGGAGAGTATGTCAAAAAGCCGTAAAGTGATTAAATTACGGCTCATTTGCGGTCGTAAAGATGAACAATTTTATCTAGTCGGCAAAAAATATTAAATGTCATTTTCAATCCCTATAAAGAAATACAAAAGAAAATGGTACTCAACAGCAGTGAAACACCCTATGCAATTATTAAATCCTCTTTATAAAAATGATGAGACCTCCATTTTTTGTTATTATAAATTTAAACTTTTTAAACTGTATAGGAATTTCCGCTGATATACCCTAACATTCCTTGTAACACAACCAGATCCTGATAGTGACACTTATTAGGGGTTGATTTTGTGGAAAATAACTGTATACCGGCTAATAAGCTCCAGAACTAACATAGTTCCCTATATCTTTGATTGGTTCTTAACATTAATCTTGACGAAAATTGCAAATAATTTTAAGCATCATCAAAATTGGATCTCAAGATTTAAACAGTTCATTAAATAAAACAATGAATAAAAAATACTTTCATTCCCTTTCTGAAATGATTATCTTTGTTAATTTTTATCCGCCTTAACCATTTGCTTATTGTTCAATACCAATTTAATTAAAACTTTTTTTATGTCAAATACAAATAAAAATTCTATGAACTTTGTTATAATTGTTATTAAACAAAAGAATTATTATTCTAACTAGTACTAAAATACCGAAAAAAGCTTTTCTCATCTAATTATAATATCATGAAAGTTGTTGTTTTTTATTAAAAAGCTTAATAACTTTAGCATAAAAGCTTATTAAAGTTTTTGTTTTAATTATATGTAAAAGCAAATAACACAAACACACAATAACTAAACATAAACTTTAATTTTTATGGTTACAGAGATCGCTACTTTAACACATAAATTTGCATCTGTAACATTATATCGTAATAAAACCGTCCGCTATGCAGCCCGAATGCATGCAATCATTGCTTGTCAAATGGAATTTCAATTGTATCCGATGGATATTCAAGTTTGTCCTATTTTTATTGAAAGTTGTAAGTTTTAGTTGAATATTCTATAACGATTTATTTATTTAAAAAAATATTTAATTAATTTTCAGTTTCCTACACAAATAGTAAAGTAAGTTTAAAATGGGCAGAAGCTGGTGTTAATGTAAATCCAGAATTAAAATTATTACAATATAATATTGGAACACCATTACAGTTAGAGGAGAGTAATGGATATATGAGAGAAAAAGATGGAAATTTTTCACGTTTAGCAGTTTATTTTCGATTTGAACGACAAATCGGACATCATCTTATACAAACATTTGCACCATCATCATTAGTTGTTATGTTATCATGGTTTAGTTTTTGGTTAGGTTTAGATGCGATACCAGGACGGGTTACGTTATTGGTAACGTGTATGTTAACATTGGTTACAATGTTTACAGGATTAAGGGCGGATATACCACCAGTGGCTTATGTTAAGGTGAGTACATTTAAATTCTTGTTGAGATTTGCATGATTTTGGGGTATTTGAGAGTGCAATTTGAATTGTTTTACAGTTTATTTTTGACTGACATATTTTCACTGACTCAGTTTATTTTCAAAAATTCATTCTGTTTCAACTAATATCAAGCTGTCTTACATGCAAAAAATTTAAAAGTAGTAGCATTTGCGTAGTCGTGTACGATCAGTCGGAGACGAGACATTTTTACTAAACAGTCCACTTTGCCCATGTCTTAAAAAACGTCGAGAAATAGAAAAAGTAGGAATAATATATTGAAATTTTTCGCATGAAGTTTATACTGAGGACTTTCCAACCAAATAAATTATTGCTTGACCCGGAAACTTGATGGAGTGATTAGCAGGTCATCACTCAAGTACATGATCAAAAATATAGAAGCAGAGGCATGGTATCTTCGGCTATTTAGAGACGTTAGTTAAATTGTTATAATTAACACCAAACATGCCTAAATTCCAATAAATGAACTGTGCCCGCTAACTGCCTGAAACGAGAAAAATCCACATAATAAAATTAAAAAGTTTAAACAAATAGATAATATATTCGCTGCAAGCACCAATTTTCTTATAATAATTTTTCTCACAAGGGTCACCATTATTTGAGCAATTTTTATTTACGAGATTACTAAATTAAGTTACTAAACCGTTTACGAAATTACTAACACAGTTTCTTAGAAAATCAAAAAATTACAAAAACATTTAATTACGTTTCAGGTTAAAATCAGATTTCCTTTGGTTCTTGGGATTTGGATGAAAACTGACAAGTAATTGACTGAACTGGCAAGAATGATTGCTTTAAAGCAATTCAACATTTTTTTGCAGTGTTGATTTGATATTATTTACTGAAGCTACCACCCAAAATAACAAAATAACTACAACAATAATCACCGTTATTATTGTATTTACTATCAATTAAAGGGTCCCTGTTTCGGCGTTACGTGAAACCATTTGAGCTTTTGTAGAAAATTTATTATTTTAATTTACGCCGGATAGCTCAAAAATTATATTAAAACTGAAATACTGAATTTATACACAAACACCTACACTTGGGAATCTCTTATTCACAGAACTACAGAAAAATACTTATTAATTTACTAACATGAAAAAACAATTTAATCAAAAACAAAAATTATACAAATCAAGAAAAAATCAAAATTTAACAGCTTGAACAATATTCTTATCTGTAATGTATCTATCTCTTGTTTGTAATGATTCCGCTGTTTTAATAAACTCCTTCACAATTTCCGTTACTTATATACATTGAATTATGGCCTTTAATATTTCACATCGAACACCATACACAAAAAAATACTGAATGTGAACCCTTTGCCATTAATAGTTTTATCTATGTTTGGTTGAAAGTGGCTCCATTTAAGGTAAACAAAAAAATATCGTCGTCCACCATGGTTAGATTTGTTGTTTACATTTATTATTTTTGTACACTACTCAATCAATGTCATTGAGAAGAAAACATTAATGCAGAAACTTTTCCTTCACTAAACTTTTACAAACAAGTAAAATAAAAAAACTTCAATTTTACATTAAATAATTTAATTTTTCTTTTAAAATGGAATTTTGCATTTTTTTTTCTCATACACATTACACTATAATATTTGGTTTAAATTTTTTTTTATTTCAAATATGTACCATGATTTAATTTTATACAACAGCATATTACAACATATAATTGATTTGAATTTTAATTCAAATCATGATTCTTCCGATTTAAAAATTATACTAATCAATTTGTTTTAAACAATTCGAACTTTTATATCATACCATCGATCTTCTGTTTCCCCTTCCATAAACAATTCCCCTTTTTCCAAGTTAAAAAAAAAATCATTTATATAAACATGTTTGTTAAGTGAAATTGATGACGTAACTAAACCGTCAACAGTAGTAGAAAAAAATGTAACCACATTTACTACAATTTAAGAAAATTAATAAAATTATAATTAAGTTTGAAAAATTATTATTTTCAGAGTAAAAATTGAAATAGTCCGCCGTTACAAATAATAAAATCAAAATGCTATTACGAAAAACTGGTTCATATTTTAATTTTATATACGTTTTTGCGTAATATTCCACAACATCTCGTATTCGATCAGCAGAGTACAATTCGCAAAGTTATTCAAAAATTTGCTATTTCATTTGGGGGTTTTAAAGAAAATATTACAACACTGATTCATAGGCTAACTTTAACACAGCTCTGGAAACAAAATGTTCTGGATATATTGTGAGCTAATATCCATAAAATACTTTAATTAATGGCTATCCAATGTTATAGATTTCGCGTAGTTCTAATTATAAAAATATTAAAGAAAGCTGTAGTATCCCAAATTCTGTAGTACGAGAAAAAGTAAAAAAAAAATTTGTACCAGAAGTTGGGACGCAGAACTGTTGTGAACCGTACTAAATGCTTATGTACCAAGTTTCATCTAATTTTATTATTAGGTACAGGTGCTACTGAGCTTTCAAAAAAACAGGTGTTCGGAGACCCTCCACCACTTTGTTCAATATCGCTCAAAACTAATCAGCTCTTTGCTATACATATTTGCATCTTTTTCCAAAGTGTCATCAAAATTCATTCGCGAACGAATGTTTTATGCTCCCAACAAACATTGAAAACATGGTGAAAAAACACCTGTTGTATGGTGGAATAGTCAAATCATTCTCATATTATTTGAAACCTTTTACCAACGTTTCATGAAAATCGATCTGTAATTGCAGGCTACAGTAAGGATAAACATCAGAAAAAAAGTCTTTAACCGGAAGTTGCACAAATATTGTAAACAGTACTAAAACGTTATATAAGCCGATATATAAGCCGCGATTAGAAGTTATTGAAGATTTAAACTTAGAGGTGTTCGGGAGACCTCCCACCATTTTGTCCAATTTTGAAATTAGATCATTTGCCACAGTTTCATCAAGATCCTATGCAAGAATTAAGATTTTCCGTATTCATGTAAACTCAGATGCGTTTGCTGCTAATTTCCATACCAAAGTTTCATTAATATGTTATGCGTTTACGTAACGAATATAACACCTAGTTTTTACATGTTCTTAAAAAAACTGTTCATACAAGTTTCATTATAAATGATGAACATGATGACAAACAAAATGGTAGGTCAATGACCTTGATAGCATTATTTATTCTCATGATATTTGCAAGAGATGATTTTCAGTTTTTTGGAAATCACTAAAAACAATTCAACCGAATTTGATAGAAAAAAACTGGTTGTTAAATTACACCAATGGGCATCGATTGGGACCATTTTTGTTAAAATCGGGCCGTCAATTGTGGAGAAAGTGTTGATCAAACTATTGTCCACAAGCAACGATAAAAAAACTAAAAACTAAATATAAACCAGCTTCAGGAGGTCTTGAAACGTAAACGTAAAAATTCCGATATCGGAAGTTTTACGTTTACGTAAGATAGTTTGATAGTTAGAATTGTAAAGGATTTGGAAAATATAATCTTCAAACCTTAAGTTTCACAACACAATTTTGAATCTACTTTGTTTGGTATTCTTCTTTCTAAAATTTTCTTTATTTTAAACTTTTCTCAAACTAATTTTTGTGTACATTATTTCTATTTCAGGCTTTAGATTTATGGATGGCAGGTTGTATGATGTTCGTTTTTGCCGCTTTAGGTGAATTCGTTGTAGTAAAAGTTTTGGACGTTCAATACCAATATCAAGCAGCACGACTTACAAAAATTGTTCCGTTGGTAAGTTTCTTTAATTTACTTAGATGATTTTATCTTTTTTTTTAACTTTTTAAATAAAAATCTCTCAATAGCAGCGAATAAGTGCAATGGAAAAAGGACAATGTCCTACTATAGCACAATGGGAAGGTGGAACTGTACGTTCACGTAAAGCAACACCAACCGCAACAACACCTGGTCAAACATCAATTCAAGGTAATGGTGCTGCACCACCAAAACCAACCAGACGACAGAGTTTACTCTCTGTTGCTTGGACAGACATTGATACAGGAGTTGAAAAAATTATGTGGAAAGAAATTGATAAAATGTCAAGAATTGTTTTTCCATCATTATTTTTAGTTTTTGTGATACTATATTGGCCAATTTTATTATTTAAATCTAGTTAGTCAATTTGTTTATTTTATTTACTATTTTTTCAAATAAATTAATTAGATTAAAAGCTTTAACTAAATAAAAAAGTCAGAGAAAAATATTTATTATATAAACAAACGCAACAAACATTATTTACAAACGCATTCAAGCTTGTTTTCTATCATAATCTCTAGAATCAGTGATTTTTTTTTCTTATTCAAGCTGGTGTTTTAGTCCAGTCATTTTAGCATAAAAAAGGGATCAACCTCAGAATGAGAGATAATAAGCTGAATTTTTGTATATACCTTCATTTTGGGGTTTTAAAACTTGTCTCAAAAGCTTCATAAAATCTCGTGTCTGCGTCGTAAGTTATTCAAGTTCAAAGGTAAACAAAAACAGTTTTTCACGATTATCTCGGTTTCTATTGCTCCAATGATGTTAACAGTTATTATAAAAATTGTAGAGCATAAAATTTGCGACAAATTTTAATAGAAACATTTTACCATGCGCTCAGCCATACGTACTGTAAAGCAAGGTCATCTAAGAATATCTGTGAATATTACCTTTAATTTTAAATAATTCTCGTTTCCGATCTCGGCAATGACGGACGTAAAATTTTGAAAATTATGGCTGATTTGTGTTTTATTTGTGAGAAGCCACTTTCAAAAGGTGATTTTTTTTAATGTAGTGCGTGGCTTTAAAACATAAAAAACTGCTAGTATCGAAAGAAATAACGGCCACATAGACTTCTTAAATATTTTAACTTCTGTTAATGTGCATTTTGAGTGTCCAAATGTGTAGATCACTAAAACTCCCATAGCTGCATCGAAACAACGTAGAAGAAGATCAACCTTTACCATCACCCAATCACCCAAGGAAAGGAAGTGTTTGATTTTAAAAAAACTGTGTTTACTTTGTTGTCACACAGCTGATGCAGCAGCAAAGTCAAGAAAAATAGAAAAGTGCTTCACCGTTTTCTATCGCAAAAACGGTTGAGCGCATGAAAAAATGTTTCTAATAAAATTTGTCGCAAATTTTATGCTCTACAATTTTCATAATGCCTGTTGACATCGTTGGAGCTATAGAAATCGAGATAATCGTGAAAAACTGTTTTTGTTTACCTTTGACATTGAATAACTTACGACGCAGACACGAGATTTTATGAGACTTTTGAGACAAGTTTTAGAACCCTAAAATGAAGGTATATACAAAAATTCAGCTTATTATCTCTCATTCCGAGGTTAATCGCTAAAATGACTGGACTTTTATTTTAGTAATTTTTTAAAAGAAATTTGGAGACAAAAACAATATTCTCAAAATACAAATGTAAAAAATTAACGCCTTGTAAAATATAAAAGGTTAATTCTTTAATTACCACAAAAACAAAATTGTACAACGATTTTTTTATTAATATAACTACAATAAAAAATTAAAGTGCATTATTTATAAAACATTCAAAGAATATTACTGTATTCATTATGTGTACAGATAATTCTAAAATGAAAAAGAAATTATTGTGATAATAGAAAAAATTTGAAAAAAGTTAGTAAATAAGAAAAATGTAAAGCTTTTCAAACTATTTTCATTTTTTTTAATTATACTGAAAGTAAATTTTGATACCAAATCTAAGCCCCAGCATCGGTGTGCATCAATGCTGCTGGGTCAAACGTAACCAAATTAAACAATACACTCTTAAAACAGTTAAATTTATATAGGTTTTAGTTTAATATCTGTACAATAAAGTACAACAATAAGTTAAGATTAAAATGTAAGTACAAAAAACAACGACTAAATTTATTAGTAAAGATTTCAGCACAACCATTAAAGCTATTAGTGGCCTTTTTCAAAATAAATCAAATAAAGTAAGCCGGATCCTTTAAATATAAATGTGTGCTTCCCATTCCGAGTCGTTGATTAGCCTGATACAATTACAAATAGATTGTTCATTATACATAATATAGGCCGAGTAAGATGAAATTGAAGGAATCCTGATAATATTTCATGTTATCTGAACTCCGTGTTTACGGAAAATCTTTTCTTGAGCGAATAAACCTTTTTCTGATTTAAAAAAAAATTCTTAGATATTTCTATAACCATGTAGACTACTTGCAATCGCTTGATTTTCATTTTATCAACGAAATTCTATGTTTTAAATCGTGTCCCCACTCTGTAATACGAACAGTCAAGAGATTAATATTTAATAATAATTCAATTATCTTGAATGTGTTTTGCTCAGTTGTGTGCGCATAGAATAATTTTATTTGTAGGCGTAACAACATCAAACAATGTCATTTTTCTACATATTCTACATCAACAGATGTAGAATAATTACAAGTAAAATCGTATCCGAAAAATATTAAATAAAAAAGTTTCAAAAAATTATTTAAAAACTGTATTAATGTATGTTAGAAAAATCTTTCTTCTAAGACCAACCATAAGTGATAATTTATAAATCTAAATGATACAGGTTTTAATAATTTAAGGTATAACGTTTCGTTATTGTTTATTTATTACGATAAAATCACCTAGTTAGCAGTAACGTAATATATTTATTATGCACTAGTGCGTAATGAACTAATAAACAATCCAAAATTGTCTTGACATGACAACAGCTGTCATGAAAAACTTTACGAATTTCAACAGATATAAACTTGCGCATAACAAATATAAATTTTCAATCGAAAAGATAAAGCGTCATTTACATACAACTTCTTTAATTTGTTTCAAATGACTTTTATAATTTTTCTCAAAATAGCTTGCTTTATTATAAAACAACAAATAACAACCAAAAATAATAATATGGTAACAGTTTATAAAGAAGGTGTCGAAAAATTCATAACAAATTCATTCACAAACTTCAATGAGTCTTGCCCGCTATGATTAAAATAGATATTTTAAAACGATTATGTCTAGTTTAATTCTAACTTATTTCTAGTTTGATCAACAAGTTTGCCTACTAGAATCTACTAACTATCTCGTCAATAAATTTTCGTCAACTTTCCATGAAGTGGTTGTTCCAAAATATGATTGTTTAGCATGTCTGTACTCGTTTCCAATACTTTTTGAGTAGATGTTGAACATTTTAGAACAACAAAATGCATCCGAATTTTAATTGAATTTTTTTTTACCTATTTCCCATCAATCGATTTTGCTCATATTTCATTATAAGCTTTTTTGACAAATATACGTTTTTGTTTCTTTTTGTATCGAGTAATATATTTCAAATAATTGATATAAAAATATAAATATTATAGTTATTAGTTACTAGGCGCGCTATGAAATGTGGAAAAACAAAATGAAAGAATTGAAGTTCATTGAAAAAGAGCAACATCAAAATTGGAACGAATTTCGAATTATTTATTATTATTGATGCAAAAATATTAAATGATTAAAAATAAAATAAAAAATAAGTAAAGATTCATTAAGACACTTTTAATGAAAACAAACTAAAAATTAAATTTGTTTAGGACAAAACATTCCCTTAAATTAATTTCAAACATTAAAAATGATAAAGAAAGCTACGAATTAAATACTAATCTGATGTGTGAAATTACTTTAAAAATAGTTTGTTTCTGAACAAATTTATTTTTAGTTCGATTAAAACAAATTTTTTTAACTTATTATTCTTTAGTTCAAATGTACAAAAATTAAACAAACTTTTTATCGTATGGTGCTTATGATAATATTATTACATATATAATTAATTTATGTATATAACAATTTAATCAAATTTTGCTTAATTATAGATAACAAAACTTACATAAAATATGTACATATGGTACAAATGTAAATACTAGCACAAAAAATTAAACACACAATTTTCTTTTTTTTGGCAAACTTTTGCGAAGCATAAAAATGTGATAAATAAAATAATAATAATAAAAATTATATGTACAAAACATTATTATTTATTACCAAACATAAAAAACAAACATAATATCCTTTTTTGAATATGTTCAAAAACCATTCCGATAATTGAAGATAGATAGAAATTCAAGACTATGTTTAGATAGAATCAACATCGTCGCCATTTGATCTGTATTAGAAACGTTGAAAAACGTTCCGAAAATGGAAATCCAGTTAGCAAAATATTAACAGCTATTATTTTTATAAATAACGCATCCATTGTGATTGTAAAAAAAGTTATATGCATTAGCATACAGTTATACAAAGACACAAATGATTGACAAAATATGTAAGATCATCAATTATTATGTCTATAAATAACACAAAGCAAAGGTTTACAAAGGTTTTAATTTACAATTAATTATGTATTTAAAATATAAAAACAAAACAAAATTTAAGAATTTTTAAAAAATATATAAATAAAAACAAAGAGACAAATAAAATTATATTGAATATGTTAAAATTAAAATTATCTATTGTAAATACGAATTATAAATAAAATAATTTAAATTAAGTTAAATTTTACTTGTTTAGAAGAATTAAGTTAGAATTTATTGTGAAACATATCAGGTAAGTGCTTTCAGTTCTTTTTGAGATGTCGATTTCCGAGAAATTCAAAATGTTTTTTCGTGGATAAAACGAATTAAGCATTGAAAAACTTAAAACACATATTTAACTTGCATGATATTACAGTTTAAGTGGTGAGAAGTGTAACAAAAAATAATAAATCTACTTTTTTTAAAAAGAACTAAGGTCATTGTGCTGCTTTTTGCATAAAAATACAATTAATTCAGTAAATTATTTGTGATATAACATCACCCCGATGGAAAATCTCCCATCAAGAATAATATAAGAACTGAATCTAAAAAATTATGGTGCAAATTATGAAACTTTTTGCAATCCATGCAATTTTAGAGCGATCTAGTTTCGAACCAATGAGAAAATTTTAAACTTTAAAAAAGTTTATCATTCTCATCAGGGCTAGCCGACTAGATAAACTCTACCAAAAAATGTCAACGCTAATGAATATAAACCAAAACTTAGGTTACAACTCTAGCGAAGTGTAAAAACAAAAAATTTACATAAACATATTGTTACGTTTTTCCAAACTTCCGTCGAATTGGCCTTACTCACAATTCGATAAACGCAATTCCCAAATCGCTTCAGAGTTCGATCACTGATTAGTAGGCACAAACTCCAGGTTTTATTAAGTATTCAACTCCTTAATTGTTCCACAACAATAGGAAAACAATACAGCGAACAATATTCCTAACTAGAATATTCTTTCAACAGCTTCAGAAACTCCAACGGTTGATTGTAGAAATTTCCAGTAATACAACGTTTAAAATAATATACAAATTATTTCTACTTAATAACACTTTAAACTTTATTTACAAAAACTAATTTAAATATCACTTTTATAATTTCAACTTCACTATCGCAGGTTTAAAATAACACTAATTAAAAACTACAAGAGGTAATTTCCTTATATACATTCTGCCTAATCTCTAGAAATTTCGCGGTCACTTTTTAGAAACCTTGAGAAAATATTAGAATATTCGATTATTTTACGTTACGTTGATTTGATTCATAAAATCATTTGTTTTGTGTAGACCTTAATTCTAAGAACATGTACAACAACAACAACACTATTCATTTCATTCACTTTCTGTTGTGTTTTGTTGATTTTATTTTCCTGAAAGTGACCGTAATCGTCTAGATCTTTCTGTAATCGTCTAGATTTTCCTGTACACGTAACATTACCCTCCACTTAAGCCTGTTCGTCCCGAACAGGATCTAGCTACATAGGATCCTCTGTATAAGGCCAATCTTTCTAAATGTACGGCAATTTCGGTGATAACCCTCGTTTTCGTTGTGGGATGTGTAGCCATACTAATTGTCCTTCTTCGAAACCTTTATTATTAGATCGTATATCATATCGGGCTTTCATTCTATCACTGGTCAGTTGTATCTTCTGCCGAACAAGCTTGTGAACATCCTCAAGGTTCTCCCTGATTCGGTTGACGTATTCTTGCGCAGACAATGATGTTGATGGTACCGCTCCAAATTTGAGGTCACCAGGAAGTCTTAAATCACTTCCAAAAATAGTTTGAGCTGGTGTCATGGTCGAGATGTCATGAACTGCTGATCTGTAGGCCATCAAAATTAAAGGAATGTGTTGATCCCAGTTACGTTGATTCTTACTGACCACTTTAGCTAGAAATTCCTCCGAAGTAGCATTGAATCTCTCAACCATCCCATCTGACTGTGGGTGTGAAGCTGTCGTCCTCGTTTTGTTAATCCCCAGCATTTCACAAATTTCCTGGAATACAGCTGATTCGAAGTTCCGTCCCTGATCGGTGTGGATCTCCATAGGAACTCCATAGCGGCTAATCCAATTATTTATCACAGCTTCAGCGATTGTGGTTGCTTCCTGGTTGGGAATCGCACACACTTCCGGCCACTTACTGAAGTAGTCCATGATCACAAGCACATATTTATTCTGATTATCAGTTGTTGGAAATGGTCCCGCTACATCCATTGCGATCCTTTCAAATGGAGCACCTACATTGTATTGCTTCATTTTTCCATGACTTCTTCGTGCGGGTCCTTTCACCGCCGCACATTTATCGCATTTTTGATACCACTCCACAATTGATTGCCGAGTCCCCGCCTAGTAAAACCGTTGTCGTATTTTTGAAAGAGTTTTATTGATCCCAAGTTGACCTCCACTCGTTCCTTCGTGATACTCCCTTAGTACTGCTTCTATTTTCCCTTTTGGTACCACTATAAGAGATTGCTTTATCTTGCCATTTGAGCTTTCCCATACTCTCTTTAAACATCCATCCTCTAACTGGAGACTGTCCCATTGCGCCCAGTACGCCTTCAAAGTTAGAGTTTTATCAGAAATTTCTCCCCATACTGGTTTGCAACCCTTTTCCTTAAACTCGATGATGGGTGCAAGATCCGGATCTTCTAATTGATCTTTTCTTATGGCTTCAGCAGTCCATTCATCGTCAGGCAGCACTTGTAGTAATCGTACATCGATGATGTTCTCCTTATTTTCTTGACGACTGCAATACTTGCATTCAACTTGACAGGGTCGTCTCGATAATGCATCAGCGTTCCCATGTGCAGTACCCTTTCGATGTTCAATGTCCAAATCGTACGCCTGCAACCGTTCGATCCAACGTGCTACTTGTCCCTCTGGATTTTTGAACTGGAGTAACCACCTTAACGCACCATGGTCAGTTCTGAGATGAAATTTCTGACCATATAAGTATTTATGGAAATGTTTGACGGATTCCACAATAGCCAATAATTCCTTTCGAGTTACACAATAATTCCGCTCCGGCTTGGATAGCATTTTCGAGAAATAAGCTATTACCTTTTCCTGACCATCTATTTTCTGCGACAAGAGTCCTCCTATACCTTCATTACTGGCATCAGTATCCAAAATAAACTGAGCATTTGGTATAGGATAGGACAGAATTGGAGCCGTACATAATCTCTTTCGGAGCTCCACAAATGCTTGTTCTTGAGGTTGATTCCATTCAAATGCCTTATCTTTTCTGGTTAACTCATGCAGACTTTTGGCAACGTTGGCGAATCCTGGCACAAAGCGTCTGAAATATGTGCACAATCCAAGGAAGCTTCGTAGTTCATGTAGGTTCTTTGGTCTTGGCCAGTTCATAACTGCTGCAATCTTGTCAGAATCTGTATGAATTCCCATTGCCGTAACCTTGTGTCCCAAATATTTTACTTCTTCCTTGAAAAGTGAACACTTTTTGGGACTTAACTTTAAACCGGCTGCTTGCAACCTTTCCAGTACCTCCGCCAAGTTCCTCAAGTGGTCATCAAAGTCTTCGCCCATGACGATGATGTCATCCAAATATACAAGGCATGTTTTCCAGTGCAAGCCTTTTAGTACCCGTTCCATTAATCTCTCGAAAGTTGCGGAAGCGTTGCATAACCCAAATGGCATGACATTAAATTGCCATAGTCTATTCCCTACACTGAACGCTGTTTTCTCCCGATCTTCATCCGCAACTTCAACCTGCCAGTAACCACTCTGCAGATCCAATGTTGAAAACAATTTTGAACCCGATAATGTATCCAGTGTATCATCAATCCTAGGCAATGGGTAGCTATCCTTCTTCGTAACTATGTTTAGTTTCCTGTAGTCAACACAAAATCTCAAGCTCCCATCTTTCTTGCCAAGTAACACCACAGGTGAGCTCCAGGGACTGTCTGAAGGCTCAATTACACCAGCTTCTTTCATATCTCTCACCATTTTATCAGCTTCCTCTCTTTTAGCTAATGGTAATCTCCTTGGTGCTTGACGAATGGGCTTTTCTGCTCCGGTGTCAATACGATGTTTCACCATATTGGTACTGCCATTTCCTTCAGGTGTACTGCAGAATACAGACTTGTGCCGCTCTAGCAATTGACGTACTGCTTTCTTCTCCTCTTCTGAAAGCCCATCTGTCCATTTTGGCACAAGTTGTTCCATTTCTGCCTTTTGTTGTTTTGTATTGACCAAGCTATTGATGTTTGGCTGATCGCATTTTATTATTTTAGCTACCTCTTCGCATTGTCCTATGATCGATCCTTTCTTAATTGTTGTCTGTGTATCTGACAGATTTAATACCCTTACTGGTATTTTGTAGTCAGCATCTGATCTAACTAAGGTTTTTCCTATTACGACTTCTTTATAATTTTGATCTTGTTTATTGGCTTCCACAACCCACAACCTGGGTGACCCAGAACCTCCTTCCAATTTTCCCCAAATGATTGTTTCTGATTGGGGTGGCAGCTTTTCTCTGTGATCCAATATTATTCGACGGACACAATTTGAATCTTCACCATTAAATTGGAGTGGCAACTCAACATTGCCTCATGAAGTCCATTCCTAGGATGACTTCATCCACAATGTCAGCTACAACCACTTCATGTTGAAAGTGAGTATTCCCTATTTCAAAGTTGACCACTTTCTTTCCTTTAATACTTGCACTTTCGCCAGTAGCTGTCTGCATCCGGTATCTCCCTGCTGGTTTTAGTTTCCCTTTCACAATATCAGTGCGGACAATTGTATTTGTTGCTCCCGTATCTAACGTGATGACACAACTTTTTCCATCAATATTAGCCCTAACAGTAAGGCTGTCACCTCCCCTTGTCAATCTCGAAACATGGATGAAGGTTATGGGGCAATCGGTTGTGGGAGCCAGCTTACGCCCCTTTAGCTGACTCGTTGTAGTTTAACTGATGCGGTGCTGCTCCATCGTCTTCCCTAGCTTGCTGCCCCCGTTCTTCTGCTTGACGTCGCTGCATAGGCGATGCTGATCTTGCTCGTTTTCTTCTCACATCTCTGCATTCCCTCGAAATATGACCCAACTTGCCACATAACCAGCATCGGATTCTATCACTTCTGACACTCTCTCGTAGTCTTGGTTTATAACCGTTGTCATCAGCCAACTCCACCCGGCGTATTTTGATTGATGGTTTTATAATTGCTTGTGCAGTTTCATTTGTTAAGGCATAAGCAATAGTTTCTGCGAATGTTGCTTTTGGCGACAACATTACTGCCTTTCGTGTTTCTTGATCACGAATGCCATCAGTAAAAGCCTCGATCTTCATTTTCTCCATAAAATACGGTGGAGTATTCGAGTGTGCCAAATGTACGAGCCGTTCTACTGCCGAAGAATAGTCCTGAAAGCTTTCTCCATTCCGTTGCAAGCGACCCTTCCACTCGATCCGGTATAGCTCCTTTTTGTGGTCGCTGCCATATTTTCGTTCAAACGCATTCATCACTTCAGCGAAACTTTTGCGATCGTTTTCTGGTACTGCCTGTAATGCTTCAGCTGCTTCCCCTTTAAGTGCAACTATCAATGCAGCAAGACGATTTTCGGCGTTCCAAACATTTTGATCTGCTGCAGTCTCGAACTAGAACTTGAAAATACCGAAGGATGTGGTACCGTCATATGATGGTGGTTTTAGTTTAATATTTGCTATTTGTTGTACCACATGTGAAGTGACTTTATTCGTTTCAACATCTTGCAACCGTTTCTCGAAATCATCTACTTTTGCAAGTACCTTTTTGTTTTCATCAAGTACTTTCTGCTCTAGCTCTTTTACCTCTTGATGAACTCTGCCTACTTCCTCCCATAACGTAGTAGATATTTCGAGAAGTTTCTCGTCCATTATTTGCTTGACGTTCAAACTGATTTCTTCTTTGTTTGCAGCCAATTGTTGATTGATGTTGCAGCTGATTTCTTCCTTAGTAGCAGCCATTTGTTGATTGAGTTCGTCTTTATTGGCAACCATATTAGCGTTTACAACATCCAGTTTTTGATTCAAATTCAAATTTATCTGTTGACTGATGTTCAAACTCATTTGTTGCATCATGGCCATTAACTGCGTAAAATCACAATTTGCAGGTGGCAATGAAGATGTTGTTTCCGCAACAAAACTTTTCTCCTCATCAGCTGCTATTGAATCAGCATTTGTACTAATCACTCCAAACTGGTAACTTTCCACAACTATTCCACTGGCTTCCATTGCTTCTCGAAGCCGTAGCGTTAATTCAGTTTTGTTTCCACTTGTTGACAATCCCCGTTGTTCTAGTTCTTTCTTTAACTCAAGAACCTTCAAATCACTTAATAAAACCATGATTAACAGCTAACTAATCCGCCGATGTCACCAATGTTACGTTTTTCCAAACTTCCGTCGAATTGGCCTTACTCACAATTCGATAAACGTAATTCCCAAATCGCTTCAGAGTTCGATCACTGATTAGTAGGCACAAACTCCAGGTTTTATTAAGTATTCAACTCCTTAATTGTTCCACAACAATAGGAAAACAATACAGCGAACAATATTCCTAACTAGAATATTCTTTCAACAGCTTCAGACACTCCAACGGTTGATTGTAGAAATTTCCAGTAATACAACGTTTAAAATAATACACAAATTATTTCTACTTAATAACACTTTAAACTTTATTTACAAAAACTAATTTAAATATCACTTTTATAATTTCCACTTCACTATCGCAGGTTTAAAATAACACTAATTAAAAACTACAAGAGGTAATTTCCTTATAGATATTCTGCCTAATCTCTAGAAATTTCGCGGTCACTTTTTAGAAACCTTGAGAAAATATTAGAATATTCGAATATTTTACGTTACGTTGATTTGATTCATAAAATCATTTGTTTTGTGTAGACCTTAATTCTAAGAACATGTACAACAACAACAACACTATTCATTTCATTCACTTTCTGTTGTGTTTTGTTGATTTTATTTTCCTGGAAGTGACCGTAATCGTCTAGACTCTAGATCTTTCTGTAATCGTCTAGATTTTCCTGTACTTGTAACAATATATTTAATAAATTCAGGTTTAGTCAATTAATTTCTCTGGTGATCACTGTTTTGTTATACTCTAGACATTCTAGTATTGAATAACAAACTTGTATCGGTGAGAAGAAGATGACTAGTCTTCACTTGTGTCTATTGACACATGATCAACAATTAATTTAGTAAATTATTTGTGATATAATGATAAACTGATGAGAATGATACTTTTTTAAAGTTTAAAATTTTCTCATTGGTTTAAACTAGATCGCTCTAAAATTGTATGGATTGCAAAAAGTTTCATAATTTGCACCATAATTTTTTAGATTCAGTTCTTAAATAAAACTACACTTTTTGGTAGTATTAACGAGTTGAACTACAAGGTATGTATTCTATTTTCAACATTTAACACAAAATTTAGAATTTTTTTGTCGGTTAGTGCAAATAACAAAACAATCAAGGTCTCACTCTCTTATACCGACAGAATACAGGAGAAATTCTTGGTCGGAACTACATATGAAAGCAAACTAATTTGGCGAAACAAGTTTTAAGGGGGAGGGGGAGTGGAGGGTATGGTTTTAATATAACTTTTTTTGCATTTTTTTTTAAATTTTTTTTCTGAATGAACAATATGTCGAGAATATTGTGTACAAATTTTAAGTCAATCCGAGTAAAACTAACGGAGTTACAGCGTTTCAACAGGGGGGGTATGGTTTTAAAATTATTTTTGTTTTCATTTTTTTTCTGAATGAACAATATGTCGAGAATATTGTGAACAAATTTTAAGTAGTCAATCCGAGTAAAACTAACGGAGTTACAGCGTTTCAACAGGGTTGCCGTTTGACCCCATTTTCCCGAAAACGTCATTTTTGAAGTTCGTGAACATTAGAACTCAAAATCTACTGAACCGATCCTTTTGAAAATTTGAACATTACTTCTTCACATAAATCAACAGGTAATCATGAAGAGTTTTTTTTTTATTTTTTTCTATTTTTTAATAACAAATTAAACGCGATTTTTTTAGCTAAAATCGCGATTTTCACTTCCAAGTGCTGCGAAAAATAGAAAAAAAAACTCTTCCTGATTACCTCGAGTAATACATCACCTTCAAAACGCATATCAATTTTTTTGTTTCACATGATCCGGTAACGAGTTATAATGTTCACCGCAAAACCACTTTTTTTCAAGGCGCCTCTGAAGATTCAACGTCACCGGCTGATTTATCAATATTTTTAATTGAAATTTTTTTCTGACATACTTCAAAAGTTGTACAATAATATGCAATTAAATTTAATAAACTTATATTACTCATGTCGCCGCAAAAAAATCACAAAACAATGCTTTCTTTCGTCTTTAAAACCATACCCCATACTTTAATTCAATAAAGGTTTTAAAATATGTTCATCAGTTCCTGGTTCCTACGTGGTTGTAGGACATAGGCCTTAAAACATATTTTTGATTTGTGGCACATATTGTAATCCCTACTGCACAATAGTTTTTATTTAAACAAACAAATAAGTTTTGAATAATATCCTCATGCGTCCGAGCTTGTTACTCAATTATAAAGAGTTGGGAATCGAAGAAGCAGAAAAGTGATAATGTGAATTGAAAATTGATTTATCTTGATTTCCTCTAGCACCAAAATTGATAATCAGTTGCAAATAAATTTAATGATTTATAATTTCGAGAAATCCCATAATTTCCCATTTTGTGCGAAACATAATCGATGAACATCGTTTTAGAAATGACTCATTAAGATATCTCTCCCGAATGAATATTTTAATAGAGAGACGAAGTTTTTTGTCAACAGTTATCAAAAATCTTGTTAAAAAAAAATTAACTAAATTTTTATCGTAGATTAGTATTAATGAATCATCCCATGTCTACCTACAGGCAGAATCGGGACTAGGCTTAATTACGCCCTAGGCAAAAATAATTCTTTATTTCATAATTTCAAATACTCAATTGCACCATCTTTCGAACTCGGTTCTGGATATTATAAGTCTGGATATTATCAGGAGCCAACGGTCAATTTTGGCAAGATACAGTGGCACCAATAGTCTATTGTTTGTGTTTCACACTACTTGGAAAGAGATTAGAATTTGCAATCTCTGGGAATGCTTCCAAGGTTTTGACAATTTTAGTTGGGATTTTGGTCTTGTCGACGAGGAAGATTTGAGGTTAATCACATTTAGATAGGCATCCTATTGAGTAGAGAGGTTGACGGGTCTATAAGCATTTGTCTCTGAATGTCAACAAGCAGTCCGGTGTGCTTAAGAAAGTCTGATCGTCTGACAACGCAAAAAATTTTAAAATTGTAATACCTCTTTTTCGATACGTAAACAACTGCTCAGAAATAAAATAGTGATGCCATACATCCAAATTTTTTCAATATGTTTAAAAAGGATGAATGCATAGAGAGCCAACTTGTAGTTTCAGGTGATTTCATTTCTCGTTTAGCAGCATCAAAATATTCCTGAAATTCAGATAACATGGTGGTCCGTTGGGGTTTTCAAAACGTACCTATCTCCCTAAAAAATATTTAAACAGCAAAAGGCTTAAATTCCATCGCGGATTTGACAACACTAAAGCCGATAGATGGCATATGCTTTTAGGGCTTGAAGCCTGGTAAAAAATTGGTTGGTGCAACCATTTCAAGATAAGTTTTAATTTAAAACGATTCCTTTGAATTGAAAAAATTCCAATTACTTCTTTACTTACTTGAGTTTAATTGATCTCAAAAATCCAAAATTAAGACGATTCTATTATTAAATGCGAAAAATCCCGCACTTTCCAAGTTTTCTCCCGCTTTCCCGTTTTATATGAAATATCCCGCAAACGGGAAAAAATCTAGCGATCTGGCAACACTGGTGGAAATTTTGAAAACAAATTATTTTTCACCTTGTTGACTGTGTCATATGAAATGTTAATTTTTTCTAGTCTAAAATAATTTTCTTTGTAATTTTCAAAAGCGCAGTTTTTGAGTTATGTTCCAAAATGTGAAAAAAATTTCCTGTAACACCCCCCCCCCCCTTACCTTCGAACAATACAAAAAGAAAAAATTTGGAAAAATTAATGGTTATGTGCAATGTAAAGATTGAATGAAAACTATAGCGGTCGGCTCATCATTTCAAATGTTATTTTGAGAGGTTGCAAGTGGAAATTTTGAAAAAAAATTAATTATTAACCCCCCCCCCCCCATAACTTCGAACATTACAAAAAAAAAAATTGGAAAAATAGGAAAATGGGCAATGTTATAAAGAATGAATGAAAACTATAGCGGTCAGCTCATGATTTCAAATGTTATTTATTGAGGGTGGAATTGAAATTTTTGAAAAATTGAAAAATTGAATTTGAAAAAAAATTATTCTTGGCGAGTGGGGATGGAAGGTTAATTTTTTTTAGTCCAAAACAATTTGTTTAGTAATGTTCAAAAGCGCAGTTTTCGAGTTATGTTCAAAAGTGTGAAAAAATTTCATGCCCCTAACTTCGAACATTACAAAAGAAAAAATTTGGAAAAATTGGAAAATGGGCAATGTTGTAAAGATTGAATGAAAACTATAGCGGTCGGCTCATCATTTCAAATATTATTTTGAAAGGGTTGAGGGTGGAAATTTTGAAAACAAATTATTTTTCACCTTGTTGACTGTGTCATATGAAAGGTCAGTCTAAAACAATTTTCTTTGTAATTTTCGAAAGCGCAGTTTTTGAGTTATGTTCAAAAATGTGAAAAAAAAATCCTGTACACCCCCTCCCCCTCCTTTTAACTTCGAACAATACAAAACGAAAAAATTTAGAAAAATTCATGGTTAGGGGCAATGTTGTAAAGATTGAATGAAAACTATACCGGTCGGCTCATCATTTCAAATGTTCTTTTGAAGGGGTTTGATGGTGGAAATTTAAAAAAAAAATTATTTTTGATCTTGTCGAATGGGGGGTGTTATTTGAAAGGTTAATTTTTTTTCGAATCCAAAACAATTTTTATTGTAATTTTCAAAAGCGCAGTTTTCGAGTTATGTTCAAAAATGTGAAAAAAATTTATCATCCCCCTCCCCCATTACTTCGAACATTACAAAAAAAAATTTGGAAAAATTGGAAAATGGGCAATGTTATAAAGAATGAATTAAAACTATAGCGGTCAGCTCATCATTTCAAATGTTATTTTGAGGGGATTGAGGGTGGAAATTTTGAAAAAAAAATTATTCTTGGCGAGTGGGGATGGAAGGTAAATTTTTTTTTTAGTCGATAACAATTTTTTTAGTAATTTTCAAAAGCGCAGTTTTCGAGTTATGTTCAAAAATGTGAAAAAATTTCAAGGTACAAAAACTAACTAAACTGTCCACAACAAACTCGAACATTTTTTTCAAGAAAAGATTCCCCACGCCAGAAATGTAGTAATCTTGTAATCTTGTTATTACAAGAAAATGAAGTTCAATATTTCATTTAATTTTGTTAGTCAAAACATAAATGAAAAGATTTAAATTATCTAGAAAAAGCAATATGAACCGTAGTATATTATAATCACATTATTCTTACCCCCGTTCTCATTATTCTTACCCCGCCTCAAACTTATTCTTACCCCCGTTCCACTCGGCAATCGGCTGCCGCAACCAGTGAAACGGTAAAGATCCCGCGCTGTCATACTGGCAGATCGCAGAGAGACTTCTTTGTCCGAACTGCGTACAAATGGAATAGTTTGCCGGAACACTTAGTCTCAGGTGGCTTCAACCCACAGATGTTTAAAAAAAGCGTTAATCTACACCTCAGAACGCCAGTTGTTGTGGGACCCAGGTCTAGACCTAGGTCTTAAAAGGTATTTATGTGTTGTTGTGACACATATTCTAAACCCTATTACACAACACATTTTATTAAAAAAAAAAATATACGGTAATTTGAGAAAAGTTGTTAATTGTGACAAAAATATTTTCCAGAAAAAATTAAAATAGATAAAATTATTATTAAAATGTTTAAGATAGAATTTGTTGACACCACAGTTTTTGCGTAGGAATAAAAAGTGAGAATTTGGAATTTTGATAGTCAACTTAATATGGGAAGAAATTCAAATGGATGAAATTTTCTTGACGTGGGAATGAAGTAACGTTGATAACGTTACAAGAGGTGATAAACTGCACTTTTTCTTATCACAGTACTACTAATATATCCTGAAAATCGAAAGACATCAAAATCAAGTGTCCAACTTTAAAAAAAATGACTCTTAAATACAAATATTGGCTGTGTGAAGTAATTATTTGCTGAAAATTTCCACAAGATAAATTTGTTATAATTTTATACTCTCTTTTAATTCATTATAAAATTATTTTAACGTACATTTATGACTTATGTTGAATAGAAAACATTGCATAAAAGAGTTGTTGGATTGAATTAAATTAAAGGTAAACTTAAAAAAAATAATTAAACATACGTACCCCAAAAAGCTCTTATAAAAAAAATAACATCTTTCTTAAATATTTGTTTATAAATCTTCTTAACACAATTATAAAATTAAATTAGTTATTAGAAATAAAATACTTTGACATCTTTAATTAGTTAGAATCACTCATATTTTCATCGTCGTCTTCGTCACTGCCTTCCGGCCGTCTTACCAATAACAATTCATCATCATCATCATCCTCATCCATTCCATTCGCTTTCATTTTTTCTAGCTCGGCCGCAGCTTTAGCTTTTATTACTCTTAATGTATATTTATTAAAATCACATCTAGAAAATTTAAAAAAATAATTAGAATTCTATAAAATTATTTGTTCTTATTATACGATTTGTTTACATTTTACTTAAGGATTCATATTTTTTACTAAAACTTTGCTGCAATGAAATTAAAGTTTGATGTGAAAGTAAGTTTTCTTTTTGACCTAAATTTGTTAATAGTAAATTTGACCATTTCAAATAATATTCAATATGCTGTGTTGAATTTACTAATTTTATAATGAACTGTAGGGTGCGGTGAGCGAATTCATCTGGGAGTTGTGTTATTACTAGCTCAACTGAAATAACAAAATAATTTTGTGATTATGATATTTTATGATGTGAATATGACTAAAAAAAATTGAATAAATGGAAAAAGAGGTTGGTTTAAACTCCCTCACTTTGTTTTGGTGATTGATTTGATACAGGATCGTTTCAACATAATTTTCTAAACTAAAATTATTAACAAATCTAATAAAAATACCAAACACTAAACTAATATAACATGCTAAATAGACCAAACCAATAATAAAACAATTAATTCTATTTTCTGCTTTTTTACTTCTCCTATCAAAACTTTAAATAGATTCCTCTGTATTGTTTAAATGCAAAGGTAAGTAATAAATTTAATTTCAAGACTAACTATTAAAACTGAAATGAACTATTAAATCTAAATTGCACATTTTATGGTAATCGGAGAGGAAGAAAATTGTCGGAAGTGAACAAAAATCTGGGGCACATTTTTTTTTAAAATAATTCACATGGAATATGTTATTGATCTGTTGTTATAAGTTTGTTTGCAAAAACACGTATTTATTTATTCAAACCAACGTTTTAAAAACTAAATAAAATCAAATTTCCTTCATTTAAATAATGTGTTTTGTTAAACTTTATTTTTTTTTCATACATAAATTTTAATAGCTATATGAACTTGAACTTTTAATGAAAATAATTTCTAGATAATCGATTTTCAAACATTAGAAGTTATTGAGTTGAACATAAATTTGATTAACAGTTAGAATTAAATATGTATAGTTTGATTGATGTTTTAAAAATTTCGAAATTAATCGTTTTAAGTTTCCGTATGGGTAAGAAAATAATGTTAGATGATATCAAGACTATATGCTAATACTCAATCCAAACATCTAACATACGTGTGAAGTAGAAAAAACATCAGTTTTGAAGGTTATTTTTTCAGGTACTTTGAAGCCGAAATTTTTTAACAATCGTCAGTTTTTAAACAGAATCCGTTTTATTATTGAAAAAAGTTTTTGACTTTTACGAGACAAAATTAAGCTTGAAACTTCTCAATTTCAAAAAAAAAAAAAAAAAAAAAAAAAAAAAAATTAAATAAAAAGCTGCTTATATTTCCAGATACAAGTTCTACGAATGACTAGCTAGAAGACTCGCATGCTTCAAGTAGATTTCAGTTAATAGATTGCAGTAGCTTTGGAGTCTGTGACACCATCGCGATTTGATTCTGAGATTATTTTTTGTAACGCCATTTAGAATCACAACTTAAAAATCTCACAATCCCAGTCATCGATCCGTCGAAAAGTTAAAAGTGGAATCAATCAAACTTGAAGAAAGGAATTTACGATCTTAACTTAAATGTTTTCTACTTTTTGCTATAAACTCAATGCACTCCACCTTTCCTATAAACTCCATCCACTCCAATTCGGATCAGTATGTGATAATGCCAACTTTTAAGAAGTAAACAGCGGAGTAAACGGTTTTATCGATATCATACTGGTCTACTGCTGCAGAAACATTCGATTACATAAAATTACAACCAGTACAACGCAGAGTCAAAAACACAGCTACAATATTTCTAATTAACATAATATGGAGGGACTGAAATCTCACAGCTCTGAGATATCAAGACTTCGGTATGGGTAAAGGATTTTGATATAGTTTTCGGCAATAAACTTTCACGGGGACATGGTTTTTAGTTTTGGGCAGCGATGTATATCAAACATAACTCTTTGTAAAAGTACAAGTATTTTTTATCTCTGTTTAAAAATTTATTACAAAACTAACACGAAACATCAATACGTTGCCGGAAAATTATAATCAAAATTCCAAAAATATTATTAAATTAAATAAAATCAAACTTTTTCAAAATTCCCAAAATATTTCAAAAATTACAATGATATCAAATATTTAAACTTTTTCTAAATTCCGATAATATTCCAAAAATTCTTAAAAATTCAAACTTTTCCAAAATTCTAAAAATATTGCAGAAATTATTACAAAATCAAAAATTAAAACTTTTTTCAAAATTCCAAAAATTATAATAAAATCAAAAATTTTAAATTTTTCAAAATTCTAAAAATATTCCAAAAATTCTTACAAAATCAAAAAATGAAACTTTTTTCAAAATTCTAAATATATATATTTATATATAAAATTCAAAAATTCTATTTTTTACATAATTCTAAAAATATTGCAAAAATTATAACAAAATCAAAAATTGAAACCTTTTTCAAAATTCCAAAAATATTCCAAAAATTAGAATGAAATCAAATATTTAAACTTTTTCTAAATTCCAATAATAATCCAAAAATTCTTAAAAATTCAAACTTTTTCCAAAATTCTAAAAATATTGCCAAAATTATTACAAAATCAAAAATTCCAAAAATTATAATAAAATCAAAAATTAAAAATTTTTCAACATTCTAAAAATATTCCAAAAATTCTTACAAAATCAAAAATATAGCAAAAATTATTACAAAATCAAAAATACAAACTTTTTCAAAATTCCAAAAATATTTCAAAAACTATAACAAACCCAAAAATTTCCATGTCCAATTTCATTTTCAATTACATTTACGTCATAAAAACAGCTAAATTTTTTTCTAAAAAATTGGCTAAAAAATAAATGAAATCATATTTTGACACACTTGACAAAATTTTTTTGACAAACTTATAATGTCATAATTCTCAATAATAATAATAAAATTTCATTTCAAACAAACAATTTTATTTTTTTCCAAAAAATTGGGTAAAAAAATAAGTAAAAATCTTTATTTTGACACACTTGACAACATTTTTTGACAAACTTATAATGCCATAGTTCTCAATAATAATAATAAAATTTCATTTCAAACAAACAATTTTATTTTTTTCCAAAAAAATGGGTAAAAAAATAAATAAAAATCTTTTGACACACTTGACAACATTTTTTTGACAAACTTATAATGCAATAATCTAGTTTTGGATCTCATATACCAATCACAACCATCAAGATTTCTCCAAATTTAATGTTCCTACTCGTAATCACTTAAAATAAACGTTTTTTAAGCCAAAAATATAAAAATTTGCTATTTTTGACACACAATGATTTTTTTGACACACTTCCGGTACAGTTATCGAACACAGCGTCCTTTCGGACCTGTCCCTTGTGAATACCTATTTTTAGAAAAAAAAATTTTTAAATCCCTCCAGCCGTTTTCCCTGCAGCGTAGGTAATGACGGACGGACGGACGGACGGTCGGCCGACAGAGACATACATTTTTTTTTTGCTTTTTTAGAATCAGTAGGTCCTAAAACGTCGAGAAATGCCAAAAAAAAGTGGGGGTAAGAATTTCATGAATGTAATACTTAGGTCTTTCAGACCTTCAGACTTTCAGATGTACTTTCACTTATATGTTCGTTTTTGTTGACAATTATCTTCACAATTATAGATTACCTTTTTCTCAATATCGTATTGCAAAAACTCCCACTACAAAATTTCTTTATATAATGTTATGCCATTTTATTTAAGAATATTCCATAAATATTACAAAATTTCCATTAATTATATTTTTGAGAAAAACCCTGAAAGTTGTAACAGTGCTACTGTTTTTCATAGAGATAGCGGAATCATAGCGATATTAAATTAAAACATTTTGAAGAATTTATATTTTTTGTTTTTTGTTCTGTAATAAAATCCAAATATACTAAAATTATTCAATTTATCCACTTCATCAACAATATAGGCTTATTTCGGTCCACTGGAAAATAGCGGTTTTGATAGAATTATAAAATTTAATTAAAAACGCGTGTAGTGGTCGAGGAATCGAAGGCTCTGCCGAATAGAAAGTTCATCCAACTAGTCAAATAATGATTCCACTCCCTCGTATCTTCACATGTACCTAACAATGTAAATGAAACTACAAATGAGATAATTATATTAGGTGTGGAATTTATAAAATACGACAACGTTTGTAAATATTAAAATGCAAGTCAGGAAAAGGTCAGTCAGCCGACCAACAATCGACCAAAAAATAAGCTTATCCACTAGCATTCCTAAAATATAAACCTGCCTAGTGATATCTAACTGATATTGCCAGAGGTATGTGATATCTCATGTAAACTCGTTTGTCAATATCAACTGGAGTACGCGGGTTGTTAGACCCGTAGCTCAAAAATAAAAAAAAAATTAATTAAAAGTTAACAAAACTGATCCCTCTATGCGGGAACCGGGAATGTTTAAAACTTACTAACTTTTTATCTCTGTTAAAGTTTAAAACTCAACCAGAAAATGAATTAAAATGTGTTAAATAAAATTAATAAAGTGGCAAACACTTGAGGATAGCCAACGCACCTATATTATATGGAGCATCAGTGGCACAAAAATAAAGTTTAAAATTTTCATTTTTAGAGCGTCGTTTATTATTGCAACACTATTTGCAAGAACACAAGTTTTTCTGATTATATCGATTATTTCGTAAACAGCAATTTTTAATACGCCTTTATCGAAGCGAGTTGCATGAAACGTTGGTAAAAGACTACAATCATTATAGGAAAGCTTTATTAGATATTGCGATGGCCCAAGCGGTGGGAAGTCGCTAACATACAACTGGTGATTTTTTTCGCTCTGTTTTTTTTTAGTTTGTTGGGCTGTATGTATACTTCGTTCGTGAAAAAATTTTAAAGATTGTATTCTAATTCAAATGATAGACCATTTCCACTTTTGTTTACGTTGCATACTGAACGTTAGTTAAGCTTCACATTTGTTTTTGAAAATTTGTATTTGTTATGACCTAGTTTGTGTTTGTGAAATGTAAAAAGGTTTTCATGACAATCGTTGTCATGACAATATTAGATTCTTTATTGTTTCATTTCGCACTAGTGCGTAATATCTGTTATGTCAAATTTTTAAATAATTTTTTTTTCGAATCAACATATTTAGCAAATCAATGAATATCCAGATACCATGTTGACCGTTTTCTTTAACTATACATTTGGAATGATTAATTATGACCTTTGTCGGGAATCGAATTCGGCGCCCTTGAATTTAGATTAAATTAGATTAGAAAGGGTTGGACAGGTTGCACGAGGCAGAACTTGTCCTGGCACGCAGGCTTACGATCCATAGCGCCGTGTCCGAGTTTGGTCTCATAATAACTATTCCAAAAACCTTT
The DNA here is from genome assembly GCA_963693315.1 of Diogma glabrata. Classification (NCBI taxonomy): domain Eukaryota; kingdom Metazoa; phylum Arthropoda; class Insecta; order Diptera; family Cylindrotomidae; genus Diogma; species Diogma glabrata. The sequence goes on along the minus strand of OY856187.1, from coordinate 54,428,103 downwards.
CTAGAAGTTTAATGAAATCTAAAACCAATTGTATTGGCGATAGTTTGATTGTGCCAGCCTCTACAGTTTCAGAACCAAAAATCCTATCTCTGACACTAGAAAAAGCTGGACATACACACAAAAAGTGCTCCGAGTCCACCTCTTCTTCAAGACAACACCCACACACAGGCCTTTCACTAAGTCCCATGGTAAAAAGGTGTTTATTTAGATGTCCATGTCCTGCACGGACACCGACCGCAGTGCTGAGAGTTTTCCTCTTCAGATTTAAAAGAAAATTAACATTTTTATCTGAGTTACTACAAAACACCTTACTTTGTCTACCTGTTGATGACGCATTCCACAAGGCCTTCATCTTGAGGTCGGCATCCACCTTTAATAGTGACAAGGCAAACGTTTTGGATAATCCTAAGGCGGGTTCTGGACCTGAATATTTCATGCCCGCTCCAGCCCTAGCAAGTTCATCCGTTTTTATGTTGCCAGGAATGCCACTATGCCCTGGAACCCAACGCAAAGTGATATTGTTGTGACGCGCTATCCTACAAAGATTTTTCCTACACTCATTGAAGAGTTTGGACGTAGTTTTCGGGTTTACCAGTGTTTTGATAGCTGTGTAGTATTCACTTTGTGAATATGGACTTTTAATACAAAAACCTTAAATTATGATACATAACCATGTAAACCCGCCCGGTATATCGATTTATCCCCCCCGGTACAAACCCTTGAGATTGGGAATCTCTTATTTATCTAATTTATCTTGACATTCCAATATTTAATGTTTAAATTAAAATTAACATACATATTAATAATAAATACCTTAAGTTGTAACTGTTGATTGATGTCATCAATGTTCTGTTGCTTTAGGTTATTTGTTTGATTTTCCAATATCCCTTGACTAGCGTTTGACCTTTTAACTTCCCATTTATATATCTGCCTTTGAATCCATACGGTTTTAACAACCGGAAAAACCATCAAACAAACGATTGTCTCTAACTGTGGTAATAGCTTCGATCACTGTTATCCTTGCTATTCATACTTTCGATAACATCAGTGGATACTTTATCTTCATGTACTGCCACAATTTATAAAGCAGATTTCAGGAATTAATTTATTTTGATGATGTTGTAAGTAAACAATCATTAATAATTTATCACTTGTATTTAATAAATCAATAACTTTTTTTTTTTGCTTATTTATCAAACAAAATAGACATCCAAATCACACACTAATGAAAACAGTGTTAACTTTTTTTTTGTATAAATTAAAGAAATTTCTTTTTAAAATCAAAATCAAAGGTAATTATTATTTATTTTTGATAAGTTTTAGGTAATGTTTAATAACAAAACTGAATTGAAACTTTTCTTTTGAAAAGCCAAAAATGGAATGAATAATAATTTTTTCCAAATTAAAAATTGCAAAAAATGTGTTTTGCTTTTGACCTTTTCTAATCAATCGTGTAATATATCGAAATTCAGCAAATGATTAACAACGACGTCTGTTCATTAGCATTGGAAATAAAAATTTAGTACGTTCGTTTGCTTTTTATAGTATATTCAAAATTTAACTAGCAGTTAAGTTTTAGAAAATTTTAAAATTATTATTAAAGTAAAAATGAACGGAAACTAATGAAATGCATTTTTATTGAATTGAAAACGAAGATGAATTTGGTTTTATTATTGTTTCGCGATTATTGCGATCGTTACACCATGAATTCAAGGTAGAAACCAAGATTTCTACTCTTGAAATCACAAAAACGTCGCCATCCCCTCCATGACAGAAAACCACCGAACTACTTCCACCTATTAAACTGTATCTGGGATCGAGATACCCACCGTCACTGGCGTCAAGACCGATGACCGGTTCCAACACTCATGAAGCCCTTAAGAACTTCACTGAGTATTGAGACCGACCATCCATCCGAACGTCAGCACCATGGACACCCCGATACAACCAGTAAGTATGACCTGAAGATGTGAACCCCAGAGACGACAATCAGCCAGAGGAACAACCCTGCCTAACGAAAAGACATCATTCCCTGATGTCTTTCGCGTGATGGACTCCAAGATTCTTACCGCTCATATCTATGCACTCGTAGAGTACATTTCCAATCTTAGTCTTAATCATTGCAGGTAAGAACTTTGGAGCCAATTTTGCCGAGAACTTTTTGGTAGCGTCACTCAAATGATGTTGCCGTACAAACACACGTTGTTGTGGTTGAAAAGTCCGTAGTTTAGATCGCAGGTTGTATTGATGTTGCGATTTTTTGAAAGCTGCTTTTAAATTTTTCTGAACCCGGTTCCTAAGCAGAGTCAAATGATCAGTGCGTTCCATTTCCTCACCAGCATCTTCACCAAGCTGATGTAGTGATCTCAACAATTGGTAAGTATTCCCATCCGAAACTGGATGTTGACCAAATAATAAATAGTACGGTGAGTACTTGGTAGCTGAATGTACTGCAGCCCGCAGTGCATATGCGATTTCACCAATTTGTGAATCCCACTTGGTGTGTTGACCTTTAATGAACGCTCGAATTGCTGCTAGAACTGACCTATTGACCCGCTCTGACGCGTTACTTTGAGGACTATAGACACCGGTCCTAATGTGTTTAATGCCGAAATCTGACAAAAGACTTTGAAAGTTCCTACTAGTGAACTGTTTGCCATTGTCACTGTGTAGAAACTCTGGTACCCCATATGTAAGAAACACTTCATTCCTTAGAAAAGCATTCACCTTCGGTGAAGTTGCGTTTCTAAGTGGTTTCAGTAGTACAAACTTCGTAGCATGATCCAGAACTATCAGTAATACCGTATTCCCAAGTGTAGAACGAGGGTACGGCCCCAAAAAATCTATATAGACTCTCTGCCATGGACGTGCTGTTTCGAATTGATATTGCATCGGAGGACGCAATATCTGATTCGTGGCTTTTGTTTGTTTACATGTGTCGCAGGACACAACATAGTTGTGTACCTGTGACGCCATGCCCGGCCAATAATAAAGACGTCGAAGTAATTCTAAAGTCTTTTTAACACCTCCATGAGCAGCAGTACTATCATCATGATGTTTCTGAATCATGTTTGAAGTCATCGGTTTTGGTACCCAGAGTTTCCACACAGGAACATCGTTGGGTATTGCATCAGATCTTGGCTCAATACGTATGTATAGCTTATCATCCACGACTTTAACAGATGGAAAGTCCTTGGGTGATGATTGAACTTTAGCTATCATATCCGTATATTCTTTGTGCCGATAACCTTCATTGTCGATTTTAATGTCGTTAATGTGATGTGATAATGCTTCCGTCAATTCCTCGTGTGTATCGTCATAAAGACGAGATAGAGCATCAGGGACTATATTTTGGGTACCTTTTTGGTGGACAATGGTAAAATCCATATGTTGGAGTTTTAGGCTCCACCTAGCCAGACGGCCACTCAAGTCTTTCTGTGACATAAGCCACTTCAGACTTGAGTGATCAGTCACAATTGTAAATCGGTGACCTTCAACATAGCCCCTGAATTTCTTCACACTCAGAATTGCCGCAAGACATTCAAGCTCAGAAACAGTATAGTTTCGTTGAGCTTTATTAAGTTTCTTCGACATGAAGGCTATCGGACACTCTTGTCCGTCAGTATCAACCTGATACAACACACTACCTATCCCTGTCAGACTCGCATCGCATCTAATAAAGAACTCTTTATTATAGTCAGGGTTCACTAATACCGGTGCTGTAGTCAGCAATCGTTTTAAATTTTCGAAAGCAGCTTGCGCTTCCAATGTCCATTTCAATTTTCCCGAACTCTTCTTTAATAAATCTGTGATTGGTGATACCACGCTTGCATAATTGGGTATGAAACGTTGGTACCAACCAGCCATTCCCAATAAACGTCGTATCTGTTTAACTGTAGATGGAGCTGGATACTCTGCTACAGCTCTAACCTTGTCAGGGTCTGTTCGAAGACCATCTTCACCAACCAAAAATCCTAAGTATTTCACCTCTCTCAGAACAAATTTACTTTTCTTGAGGTTTATTGTTAACCCAGCCGCTCTTAACAATGAAGAGACTTTGGACAGCAATTCCATATGTTCCTGGAACGTGGAAGAGACTACCAATAGATCATCTAAATAAACAAAGACATTTTCGTGATATTGATGTGGTATCACTTTGTGCATTAGCCGACACATTGTCTGGGGAGCATTGCACAATCCAAAGGGCATAACCCGGAATTGATACAATGGACGACCAGGCACTGTGAAGGCTGTCTTGTCTCTAGATGCTTCTGCCAGAGGAATCTGCCAGAAAGCATCTTTGAGATCAATACTTGAAATGTACTTTGTGCTATTTAGACGACCTAGTAAGCCATCAATCAAGGGAAGTGGGTAAGCGTCCTTTTTCGTTAGTGAATTGACACGACGGCTATCGATACATAATCTGTTTTTACCAGATTCTTTTTGTACCAAAACCACTGGCGAGCACCACGAACTGTTAGACTCTTCGATCACGCCCATTTGAAGCATTCGGTCAAGTTCGGCATAGACCTTTAGTTGAACAGCCGGCGATGTGGGATAGTGCCTCTGTTTAACAGGTGCACTATCACCAACATCGATGACATGTTCAACCAAAGAAGTCTTTCCGAGCCCAGACACTTCAAATGACGGGAAAGAATCCTTGATCATATCCAGTTCATGTTGCTGATCAGTGGTGAGGTTATGTGTATTAAAATGTTGTAGCTCTGTGCGAGTCAGTTCACTAACAAAGGAAGGAACAATACCGAATTTCTCCCAGAAATCTATGCCCAGGTAGAGCTCTTCTCGTAATCCAGGGACTATATGAAACCGCATTGGTTTAGTGGAGCCATTCACAGTTATTGGAACTTCTATGTAACCTAAAATTTTTGTTGCAGTACCATCTGCCGTACGAATACACGAAGTGTACTTACGGTAAGTTGTACCTGCTGATTCCAATAATTCCAAGGAATTTCTTCCAAGTATTGTGATTGACGCTCCACTATCCAATAGACCTGAGATATGTTTGTCCAAAATTTTTATTGTTAGTCGCGGCCGAGGATCCTTTGTCTCTGAAAGGATAGATGAAATACAAGCTTTACGAAATAATTTCCTCATCCTCCAATATCTGATGTTACGTTCCAGACGTCTAAAATATGTGTGATGTAATGATGGGAAATTAAATGTACTGGGTGATTTTATTCTGGTTTCCTGCGTGGTGATCGATCGTCCTGCGTTGCTACATCTCTCGTCGTTTTCTTCGGGCTCATTGGATGTTGAACCGAGGGTACCATCCCCGAAGCATGTACTCTCGGACGGTAGTTTAACGGCGGGTGACAATATGAACAATTTGCGTAAATAACGTCCGGTTTATTACATTTCCAGCAGTGCAATTTTATCCGATTCTTAGAGCAATCAGGAGCTCGATGACCATTTACTCCACATCTGAAGCACACTATTGGTTGTCTAGACATTGATGGACCAGGTTGACTGTTGTCAAATGTTATGCTAGGTCGCTGCAATATCCGTCTCTGTGTTGAATCCACCGCATCAATATATCCATGTTGTTCTGCTTCAGCATCCACCTCATAATCATCCATTTGTTGTACCTCGCTGATTCTTAAATTTGATGTTCTGGTTGGAACTGGTGTGGACCACAAACGTTCAAACTTCTGACATAGAGTCCGAAGTTCATCAACAGAATGTATTGTTGCTGCAAGTGTAGCATTTTTGAGCTCCACACTCAATCCCTCCCGAGCAATCTCCAGCATTTCACGGTCAGCAAATGGGCGTGCTAAGCGACGGTTTAACGAACCAATCTCCACCAGATATTCGTATACGCTCTCCTTTGACTTTTGTTTGCGGTTCAGAAGAACGCGCAAGATCGCCTTATCATCAGTAAGCGTACCGAAGGTTTGTAGGAGTCCCTCCCTTAGCACTGGATAGGTCACCACCTCATGTTCATGAGTTAAGTTCAAATAGTATCTGTCGGCAGCCCCCTTGAGATACCGCGGAACGATAGACCTAAGGTCGTCCCAGTTCACGCGGTCCCTCCTGGCAGCCGCCTCAACTCTGTGAACGAACTCATGAACATCAGGAGAGTGACCATCTCCTGTGAAGGTTGGAACCCAATTTGAGTCATAACGACTCAAACTGTTCCCACGAACCCCTCGGTACTCCACTGGTGCTAACGCTGGAGCCGCGTCACGCCATACCTGGGGAGGTTGGTTGTATGGTGGTGGTGCTGTTAGTGGAGCTTGTGGATAATTTAATGATTGTTGTTGTACCAATGGTGGATTGTTGTGTATGTATTCAGCTTGGAAAGATGGACCCAATAGTGGTATTGCAAGGTCCTCTGCTCTCAAACCTGATTGCTGAAAATATGCCGGTGGTAATTGATCCGACCGTCTCTGTTGTTGATGGTCTGTACGATTCAGACTATTTATTGTCTCAGTTATTGGCTGTACTGGGATCGGTGTGGATCTCTCACCTGGTCGAAAAGCAGGTGAAGCAGATGGAGCAGATGATACTCCTGGTTTGTTTTGTATAATTGGACGTGTTGACAGTGATCCTATTATATCCCAAGCGCGTGACAATTGCGAGATAGCGTAGGTGCGGGCTTCTTGCAAGTCATTGCGAGGACCCAACCTATTCATCCTACCTGTATAATGCAACACTCGATTCGCCAAACCATCTAAGAAGATCTGATTAACCGGTGGTTGAAGTCGACGTACCTGATCTAAAACAACTTGTGCTGCCTGCACCACCGTTTGAGACTCAGCTACCAAGTCTCTCGCATGAGATACCGTTACTGGAACTGCACCATGATTTACGTGGTTTCGCAGTTCCTCTGCCCAATTGACCCCCCTAAAATCCACACCCCGAACCAGACATTCGATCTGCAGTTCACTGGATTCCAAACCATAGAACGGATGGTCCACGCCAATGTGACTTGACATTTTGATGGTAAAATTTATAGAATCCAGAATTCACAATAACAAATAACGATAATAAAACCAATCTCAACAACAAAAAATGTAGCTAGTATGCTGTACAAGTGTAAACAATAAAAAGCGCAAAACGACAAAAAACCAACGAACGCCCCAAAAAAACAGAAAATTTTTGTAAAAAAAACAACCTTCGTAAAGGAACCAAAGGAAAGACCGTCGTAGTTAATCCTTGCTGAATCTGTACAAAAATTCCTAAGATATTGTATATATAAAAGTATAATTTATTTATTTTAATTTCAGATATGCTGAAATTTCAGAATCAATTATATACCTAAAATTATTTATTGACGACACACCCCTATGGAAAAAATATTTATTTATTTTAAAATTTGAAAAAAAAATATTTAAAGATGTTTATTTATTGGGTGGTCCTCTTAACTCAAAATATTTATTTAATTTTTTTAAAAAAATAATAGATATTTATTTATATCTTGATGTCTTGCTTATTTAAAAAAATTTATTTATTTAGTTACCTAAAATTAACTTAAATTTAAAAAAAATTATTTATTTAATAAAAATTTTATTTATTTAATTGAAAAATTTGTTTGATTTATTTTATTTTTATTTAATAATATAAGAGATTCCCAAAATCAAGATTCGTCTGGAGACAATCCAAAAAGTAAGTATGGCTACAATATCCATATTGTTTAAATCTAAAATATCGCGCTCGCGAGCCCACTCCAACCATGCATGTGAGAACCTACTGGAAAAGCCCCTAACGACCAGATTCTACAGAACAGATTCTCCCCAACCTAATAAAACAATCACAACTGTCACGATTAGACACTAGGTCCATTTCTACTGACCCAGTTGTGCTTGTTTAACCTACAAATAAATTACAACTAAACCTAATGCGAAAGTTGAAGAACGCTCCCGAGCACCAGACTTCAAATCTTAAACTCTATGAAGAATTGTTCTATTGTAAAAGCTAAGTGGAAAAATGGTAAGTTTTTGAATTTGTTTGAGGTGAAGCCTCTGATCCTGAAAGCAAAAGTACAATTGGTTCTTCTCTTCATTACACCGAAGAAGCCTCTGAGCAAAGAATGGTACTACTGGTTTGCATCTAAGTACAAACACAGCAACACCACTCCTCGTCCCTGAGAACTTCCTCGCCGAATGAGAGAAGAAACCAATGTTCTTCGATCGCATAACCCCGGTGGCCATAGGCGATCTAAGAACGACATCAATGTTAAAGAGTGAAGCTCTATGGATGGCTTTTTAGGCCTACCGCTGGGAAAAGTGAATCAATAAACCTAAATAATATATAACCTATCCATAATCTAAATAATTTCCCACTTAAAAAGTGCTAAATCGAAACATGAAATACATAATATGTGTCAACAAAGTTTTACACGAAATTAATTAAATCTAATCTTCAGACTAGATAATAAATTGGTAATTTATATTATAAAAAAAATTACGATTATTTTAAATTCAAACCAAGCTTACTAATTTCCAAGTTATTAACTCTAATATATTTGTTTAGGTCAAATTTTTCCGCTTTACTTATTGTATTCAAAACAAACAACAAAAATAAATGTTAGCTAAAAATAATTATTTCTATATTTATCTTATTTTTTAGATTAATCGCAATAAAAAATAATTTTAAAAATGGTAACTAAACACTTACTAAATCTAACCATAATCAAAAAAAACATACAATTAATTTCATATATAAATTAATTGCATCATCCAAAAATATGTACAATATATAAACAATTATATGTACAATATGTATGTGGTAGCATAAAAAAATTTCAAAAAAAAACTGCTTCCCCAAAACGGTTTTCTTTTTTCCAAATAAAAAACAATTAGTATTACTAAAAGTAGATGACAGCACAAAAAACAATCTCCAAAAAAATTGCTGTCCCAAAACGGTTTTTTTCAAAATAAAAAAAAATTAGTCTTAACTAATTATACAATGAGGAACAGGGGCCTCCTGTGGACCAGTCCACTCCTCTACCTGTCGCATGGTCGGTGAGATGGGAACCACCTCAACCAGCTCCTCTATTTGAGTACTCTTGGTCGAGGAAGCTCCCAGCTCCACGACCAAGCGACTCTCCTTCTCCCTTCTTCTCCTCTCCTTCCTCTTCAGGTGAGAGCTCCTATTTCTATTTATCCTCCTTCTCTCACGCCAGCCCACATTCACTTCCTCAGTCACTTCATCCATCTCATCCGCTTCCTCATTCACCCCATTCAACTCCTCATTCACTATCTCACAAATCAATTTATCCAGAAACTCATCATATTTTTCTTCATAAATATCATCCATTAATTCCAAAAATATTTTATGTTTTACTTCATCCAGAATCACATTTATCATTTCATCCACTACATTCCTCGCCTCAACCATTCTCTCTTTTCTCTCTTCATTCGCTCTCCCATCCACCTCATTCATCCAGGGCTCAAACCCACCTGGCCGACACCTCCTTATTAACCCCTGACCCCTCATAATTGTATACATTCTTAACAAAATTCAAAATATATTATTCCTTAATCAAAACCAAAACGAAACCAATAACTGGTTTATTTCAAGATACACAAAAAGCTGATTGACAACCACGGCCCAAACCGATTGCCACCACCCTATTACCAAAAAAAAACCACAACTGGTTTATCCTAAAACTTACAAAGAGAAACGCGAAATTCTTTAAATTTTTGAAAATATAAATTTAGAGTACTTACGATAAATATACACATGAACACACCTTAGTAACTAAACCTTTATTTTTCCCTCTAGCTTTTTAACAAAATTTAGCCAAATAAACCAACGCGAAAATAAACTATATAAGGATATTAATTAATCTAAATTGAAATGATCAATTAATATATAAATATATAAAAATGTTCCACAAAAACAAGTTTTTTTTTTCAAACAAAAAAACCGGCTTGCCAACGCCCAAACTGGAAAATATTTATATATATATCTAAAAAACTAACGGGTCCCTTTTTGTTCGGCGCTACGTTGTAGTATTCACTTTGTGAATATGGACTTTTAATACAAAAACCTTAAATTATGATACATAACCATGTAAACCCGCCCGGTATATCGATTTATCCCCCCCGGTACAAACCCTTGAGATTGGGAATCTCTTATTTATCTAATTTATCTTGACATTCCAATATTTAATGTTTAAATTAAAATTAACATACATATTAATAATAAATACCTTAAGTTGTAACTGTTGATTGATGTCATCAATGTTCTGTTGCTTTAGGTTATTTGTTTGATTTTCCAATATCCCTTGACTAGCGTTTGACCTTTTAACTTCCCATTTATATATCTGCCTTTGAATCCATACGGTTTTAACAACCGGAAAAACCATCAAACAAACGATTGTCTCTAACTGTGGTAATAGCTTCGATCACTGTTATCCTTGCTATTCATACTTTCGATAACATCAGTGGATACTTTATCTTCATGTACTGCCACAATTTATAAAGCAGATTTCAGGAATTCTTAATTTATTTTGATGATGTTGTAAGTAAACAATCATTAATAATTTATCACTTGTATTTAATAAATCAATAACTTTTTTTTTTTGCTTATTTATCAAACAAAATAGACATCCAAATCACACACTAATGAAAACAGTGTTAACTTTTTTTTTGTATAAATTAAAGAAATTTCTTTTTAAAATCAAAATCAAAGGTAATTATTATTTATTTTTGATAAGTTTTAGGTAATGTTTAATAACAAAACTGAATTGAAACTTTTCTTTTGAAAAGCCAAAAATGGAATGAATAATAATTTTTTCCAAATTAAAAATTGCAAAAAATGTGTTTTGCTTTTGACCTTTTCTAATCAATCGTGTAATATATCGAAATTCAGCAAATGATTAACAACGACGTCTGTTCATTAGCATTGGAAATAAAAATTTAGTACGTTCGTTTGCTTTTTATAGTATATTCAAAATTTAACTAGCAGTTAAGTTTTAGAAAATTTTAAAATTATTATTAAAGTAAAAATGAACGGAAACTAATGAAATGCATTTTTATTGAATTGAAAACGAAGATGAATTTGGTTTTATAATTGTTTCGCGATTATTGCGATCGTTACAGCTGTTTGGGTATCCGAACAGATGCAGATATTTTTCCGTTGCAGACGAGTTATACACCTTCGCTTGAAGAACAGTACAAAACCGTCCAAGCGGAAATTTCTTGTTGTTTATGACATTATCTGCTTCCAGGTACACTAGGGTGTTTCATTTTTACATGAAAAAAAAAATGTAAAACTTTTTGCAAACTTTGCTTACGCCGTGAGTCTCAGTGATGTAAAAGATATATATGCCAAATTTCAAGAAGATTGGATAATATTTAGAGGTTGCACACTTTGACCAGTTTTATAAAAGTTTATGTAAATTTAAAGTAAATTTCACTAAATTGAGCTTAAAGTGATCAATGTGTACAACCCCTAAATATTTTCCAATCTTCTTGAAATTTGGCAAATATATCTTTTACATCACTGAGACTTGGGGCGTCAGCAAAGTCATATGAAAATCAAATCTTTGGAAAATGACCTCATGTTTTCCTTCTGTTTATCCACGTTCCTGCCACATGCCGTATGTAGACAGCTCTTTTAGCCATGTACTCTACATGCAAATATAAAGAAGCCACACCCAACATGGCCTCCAACGACAGTGTTGGTGTGGTACGCATTATTTAATCTAGGACGGACGTATTGTTTCTCCGTCTTTGGCCACCAGTGTTTACACATGCAAAAACAAGTGTTGGTCTGATTATTTTGTAATTATCCATAGAATAATTTTGGGACTAACGCCCCAATAAGGACCAAAGGACCGACGGCATTGCCAAAAAGAAATGACAGCCTTATCAATCTTTTTAGGGTTCCGTACTTTAAAAAAGTAAAAACGCTACTATATTGGTGAGACTTCGGTGTCAGTCCGAATTTCTACATATTCGATTTACTCACAAACTATAAGTGCTATCAAGTTGAAATTTTTTACAGTTATTAAATGTGTTTTCTCACGCCTGCTGATAACAAAAAATGTCAAATACTTGTTTTTATCTATATTTTATGGACATAAGAAGATATTAAAACAAAAGTTTTTTGTAAGCAATCGAGTTTGGTTTAGAAAAATCGAAAAAGATCAAAATATTTCAAAAAAAAATTTCATTGATTTTTCGACTGCTTAGTTTTTTAGATATTGCCAAAAACAAGTGTTTGTTTTCCTCTGCTGGCAGTCATTGTGAATGTTCGCAACTAGCTGAAGTTCAAATGAAGTTTTTCCACCAACTATTGTGATAGGACTTTAATGTTGGTTTCAATAAAAATCCTCAAAACTATTTGCTACAAAAAAATTTACAAAGAAAAATGCATGAGCCAACAGTTGAAGCTACAAAAATTGATAACATATTTTCCAATATAAATAATTTATAAGCTGGCGTTATTGAAGCTTTCATTAGCCACCATAAACAGCTTTGGGTAAGATGCAACCCAACGTGAAACTTTGCTAACAAAAACTGTTGTTGTCTCAAATATTATATACACGGAACCCTCAGCGAGCGAATTATATTCGCACTTGCCTGACTTTTTATTAAATGAGTATTCCAATTTAACCTTTTGTCGAGAATAATGCCTAGAAACTTAACCTCATCTGAGTAGTTTAACTGCATACTGAAAAGATACAGACTTGGTGTTGTAGGCACTTTTCTATTGTTAGGTAAATAAGACTACCTGTGATTTAGAAGGATGGACTGAAAGTCATTGCTTCCCACACCACTCTTCAATCACCTTCAGTAAATTTTGCATCAGATCCACCAGAGTGCGAAGGTCTTTCCCAATTGCCAGTATGGCAATATCATCAGCGTAACCCTTAAAATAGGGTCCCGATTGATTCAGTCCCTTAAGAAGAGTATCAATTACCAAGGTCCACAGAAAAGGTGAGATAACACCACCCTGTGGACAACCTAGTTTGACTGAAACTGGAACAGTAGTATAACCCATTTCAAGAAATGCAATGCGGCAACTCAACATAGACACAATCCATTTGAGATCGTGCTACTAATTCCATGGAACGTGGTATTATCAAAAGCACCTTCTATATCTAAAAAACACCTAATGCGAATTCTTTTGGATCAAGTGCTCTTTCAATTTTAGTCACCAAATGATGCGCAGCTGTTTCTACCGATTTACAAATCTGGTATGCATGCTGATTGGTACTTAGTGGAAACTGTAGTAAGGCGTTGTCCCTTATATAACGGTCAACCAGCCTTTCCAGAATTTTGAGGACAAGGGAGTTCAGACTTATTGGTCTAAATGACTTGGCTTCACTGTAGTTGTTTTTACCTGATTTAGGTATGAAAACAACTCTAGCTTCCCGCCACGCTTCTGGGACATAGCCATATGCTAGACATGCCCTATATAAATTGAACAGTGATTCAATGAGGCAATGCTCATTATTCTGTAGCATGCATGGATAGATTCCATCAGGACCAGGAGATTTAGAGGGGTTGAAGGAATCTATGGCCCAGCTCAGAGATCTTATGTTCACCACATTCTCAACCAAGATCCAACTGTCTTTATTTGGAGTTACAGTTAGTTGTTCTATCATCTCAGCAGTGGTGCTGCTACCCGAAAAATGTGTACAAAGCAGATGTTGGGCTGTTTCTTCCACAGAGTGAGATGACGTATAACTACCATTTGGCATAAGCAGTAAGCCCGGTTGGTATTTGGGCTCTTTTGAGAGTGCTTTGTGAAGTCTAGCTGCCATAGGATACCTCTCAATTGATTCACAAAATTTCTTCCAAGTACTCTCTCTAGCACTTCGAATACTATATTTATATTCCCTCCGACTATCACGATAAATGATTCAATCATCGGTATTATTTGTTTGCTTGGCTTTCCTTAAAAATTTCCTGGTTGTAGATCTCAGCTTTTACAGTTTTCTATTCCACCATGGTGAATTTCCTTCATGATGGAACACCCTACGTGGACAATATTCTACAAAAGCCTTGACCATACACTCTTGAATCCGATTAGCAACATTTTCAATGTCTTGTGAACTCTTGATTGACTGATCAAAGTCAAGAAACAATTGGTTAAGAAGTAGTTTGTACATGTCCCAATCAGTAGATCTGGGATTTTTAAAACTGTCTTTTACCACCCTTGAGTTACATGGGTAGCGCTCTAACAGAGCTGAGTTGAACGGATACAAAATACAAATGAATTTTACAAGTAAAATTTCTTCCCAAAAGCAAAATAAAAATTGCTGTTATGCTATTAAGATACTACAAATACATTATCCTCTCGACCTCTTAGATAGTAAAATACCGTTTCCGTAACGTTAAGATCAAGAATGGAACCGTTCCATTTTAGTTTGACATCACCAGACTCTAAAGTTCAGTCCCTTTCAATGAAAAAGTATTGCGACGCTGATGCATAGGCTGACTTCACCACAACTCTGGAAACATAGCGTTCTGGATATATAGTGAGCTAATATCCATTAAATACTTTAATTAACGGCTAACCCATGTTATAGATTTCGCGTAGTTCTAATTATAAAACAAATATTAAATAAAGCCAACAAACATAAAATCTGTTTGTTGCACGAGAAAAAGAAAAAAAATTTTAACCGGAAGTGACAAACCAAAAGTTGGGATGCAGAACTGTTGTGAACCGTACTAAATGCTTATGTACCAAGTTTCATTTAATTCGATTATGAGGTACAGGTGGTATTGAGAATTCAAAAAAACAGGTGCTCGAGGACCCCACACCACTTTGTTCACTATCGCTAAAAAACTAATCAGTTCCTTGCCATACATATTTGCAATTTTTTGGAAAGTGCCATCAAAATTCATTCACGAACGAATGTTGTATGCTCCCAACAAACAAAGAGCATGGTGGAAAAAACAACCTGTTGTATGGTGGACCCCCTAACCCTTTATCCAATGTGCTCCAAAAGCTGATAAAATCTTTCTTATGTTACTTGAGCTTTTTCCAACGTTTTATGAAAATCGATCGGTAATTGTAAGCAGTAGGCACCTGAAAAAAAACTTTTTAACCGGAAGTGACAAACCGGAAGTTGGTATGCAGTAGTATAGGAAAAACTACTAAAACCTTATATACCAAGTTTCCATTTGATCATAAGCAGGGATTCCAAGTTAATTTAGATTTAAACTTAGAGTTGTTCGGGAGACCCCCTGCCATTTTGTGCAAATTTGAAATGAATCCAGATCTTCCATTTTCATTTAAACCTGGACCATTTGCCAAAGTTTCATCAAGATCCTATGCAGGAATGTCACGCAACCACCCACCCACACACAGACGTGCAAAATTTTAATTTCGATTTCAAAAATTCGTTAACTGCAATAGCCGAAAGAACGATGGGTTCACTAACTGAACCGGAAGTGTATCAAAGACTCATTAAATGTGTAAAAACAAGGATAATTATTTGCTTAAGACACATTTATTTTAAGTGATAATAAGTAATAACTTTGGATGTGAAAAAAGCCTGATGGTCGACATCTATATGTGAGATCAAAAGCTTGATTATTACATTTTGGACTAGAAACATTTGACAAAATCACATAAAAATAAAAGTAATGATTTGAATGGCATTAAATGGAATTGAACATAAAATATGAGTGAATTTTCCAACTTCAGCTACTTCATAATAGGAACAGTTGAAATATCAGGTTGTAATAAGTAAAAAGATGTATTTAAGCTAAACGGCAAAGAATTGTGAGAAGTTTTTTGAGTGAATCCTGCTGTGGTCACTGATGACTAATAGGTGTAGTTGGAAAATATCAATTTTTTGCAGATTCAGTGTCGTTTTTACTAAAACAAATAAATAAGTTTTAAAAAGAAGCATTTAAGCTAACTTGAGAGGTTTTCTTAGAAGTTTTATGAACTGATAAAAACAGTTGGGTTGGAAAATATCAGGTCATGTTAGATTAAATGTCGTTAGTTCACAAAAACTGTAATTATTAAAAAAAGCATTTAGACTAAATGGAAAGATTTTTCAGGTTTTCTGAACCGATTGGAACACGTGGGTTGGAAAATATCAACTTGTGTCATTTGTTATTATTGATTATAATTTTTACTTTTCAGATAGTTAAAGTGTAATTTAAATTTGATTATTTTGAATTTTTTTTGAATGAAACTAAGACTTTATCACTTTAATATTTTATTTTATTTTTACAAATATATTTTCGATCTCTAGGAGATCTTCAGGAAAGAAGTTTCTATAAACTCCTAAGTTTATAGAAACTTCTTCCCTGAAGAAGATCTCCTAGCTAGAGATCGAAAATATATTTGGAAAAATAAAATAAAATATGAAAGTGATAAAGTCTTAGTTTCATTCAAAAAAAAATTCAAAATAATCAAATTTATTATTGATATTAAGTGTTTACCTAAATTAAAAAGATTTTTGGGAAGTTTTTGAAATAATAGAAAAAACTTGGTATGGGTAGATCATTATCTGTTGTGTTTTTTGAAAAGATAAAATTGTTGAATCAGAACATTGCTGTCATAATTATTAGGTTTTCAATTTTACTCGTATTTACATACTGTTTAGGCCATATAAAATTTTTATAAATAATAATTAAATATCATTAAATATCTCTCATTTTATAATTTATATTTTTCATCCAAATTTTGAAATCACCACACAAAAATGGTACAAACAATTATAAAACAGTCTATAAAGAAGATGTGGCGCTAAACTTACACTTAATCAGATTACAGAAACAAAATACTTTGTAATGTGAACTTGAACTTTTAACTTATTTTACACATATAGCTAATTCAATGCTACTATACCACCACTTTCATAAATTTAACTACAAAGTTTATGAAATTGCATTGTGTCGACCTTGAATAGGCAAAAACTAACAAATCTAAAAACGTTTTAATTTTATTTTTTGCACAAACAAATAAATTATAAAAATTTAAAATAAAAACTAAATAAACATTAAGGTTGAGCTAAGAAAGTGGTAGGTGGAGAATTTGGAGCCTACAAATGTATGGCGGAAACGATGGTGAATATTGTAATTTACGTTAGCATATTTAGTTATCGACCTAGAAAATAAATTTCTAGGATTTTTTGAATTTAAGTTAACTCAAAAATCAATTAGATTTGATTTTGACCTTACATTGAGTTTGAGTTTCAAATTTAAATTTTTGTTCTAAGGTTTTACATATTAAGTGAAGGAGATAAATACATATGTTGGCCTTTAATCGGTAAGGTAATAATATTTAACAAAAATGTATAAGTTACTTACTATCTTTAAAAGGAATTCCTTCAATAACCTCATGTACCAAAACTGGTTCATTTAATTTCAACGCCATCAATAAAGCTGAAGAATATTCTTTTTTCCTTAAACTTTTCCTTGTACTTTTTGGAGTTATTTCCAATGATAAATGATACGGATCAAAAACGATTCCTTTATCAAGCGAATAAATTAATAAACCCTCTGTCGTCGCAGCAGCCCAAGCTTGACCAGTCGGTGAAAATTTGACACTAAAAACATTCACCTCTGGTTTAAAATTTCTTGCTGCCATATCACCTTTTAATACACCGGGTAATCGAATTTTAGTTCGACCTCCTTCTAACTCTTCACGATCCTCTATCAAAGCTAGATTTCCAAAATCTGTTATCTGACGACGACTTATGAATTCGTTTAAACTATCAAAACTTTGATTTTGGGTAATCTCAAACTTTTTGATCAATAATTTTTCACGAACATGATATATGCAAACATTTTTTGATTTACCAGCAGCTAAAATACACTCTCCATCGGCTGAATAGGTTATAGTTGTGAACGATCTTAATACAAAATAAAATATTTATTAAAATCTGAAAGTTTATTTATTAATGCGAAGAATATACATACTTTCCTTCAATATTCTTCTTAGCCGTTGTAATATCAACTTCCGATCTACCACTACTTAAATCATTCCGTCCTTCAATAACTCCTAATTGTTGGGCTGTTTTTACATTGAATAACGAAATATTTCCATTAATTGTAGCAACTGCAACTTCTTCACCGTCAGGTTTAAATGCAACCGCTACAACATCAGATAATACATTGATCGTTTCATGATCACTGGACGATTCTAAGCAATTCCATATTCTTATTGTTTTATCCCATGATCCAGAAATCAAACATGTCGACGTAATAATCGGTGAAAATGCAATATCAACAACTGGCCCTTCATGTCCACTAATCACTTCAAGTAATCTGCCTAATTTAGTCGACCATAAGAAGATTTCAAAAACATCTTGACCACCGGCTGCTACAAATTCTCCAGAAACATCAACAGCAACACTAGCAAATTGAACTGGTTGTGGTGTTGTGAATGTTCTAAAGTTACGATAGCGAATATAATCATACGCTCTGACAGTACCATCCACAGAAGCGCTTACAACAAATTTTTTTTTATTATTAAATTGTATTGCGGTAATACAACTCGAATGTTCGCTAAATGTTACAAAACAAAAACCACTACCTACATTCCATAACTTTACTTTGGAATCAGCACCACCCGTTGCAATATATTGTCCATCCGGTGAATATGTTATACAAGTCATTTCACTTGAATGACCTTGTTGTTTCATTATATATTGTTCACTTTGCCATTCCCACACTAACATTTGTCCTAATTGGGATGACGCAAGTACGATCCAATCTCCACTTACGTTAAACGAAACTGTATCAATCGAATAATCTGTTATGCTTAACGAGTGAATCATATTTACATCAGGAATTTCATATAAATAAAATGCACCAGTAGAAAATGCAGCAACTAAGAATTTTAATTTTTTATGATAGGTTGCAGACGTTAAATATGCTCTTGGATTCTCTTTACGAGGTTCGTCTCCTAAGTAATGTCGAACAAGTTTCTTATAGTAAAAAGGATGCCGTTGTGTCTCTTTATTTATAACTTTGCCCTGTTCATCACGTCCTTCACCATTCAAGCTTTCATCGATAGCGATTTCGTTCAAATCTTTATTTCTTTGATTATCAGCCTTCTCAATAGCCTTTTCTAAATCAATATCATCTTCAATTTCATTTTCATTTTCAATTGATCGTATTTTTTTTATTTGTGGTTCGATTTCGTCCTTAAAATTACCTGTGGGAACAACTACTAAATCATCCGATGTTAAACTACATTCCCATATACAAAATTGACCATTTCGACTAATTGTATTTACATTATAACTATTTTCTTCAAAATAACAACCAACAATTGGTTCCGAATGTCCTGGTAATACGAAACGACGAAAATTCTCAAAAAATTCTACACCTAATACTTTTGTTGTATTATCTTTCGATCCAGCAATTATAATTTTGGAATCATATGACCAATCTATAGTTGTAACTTCATCATTGGAACATATAAAACGACGCTGAATTGCAAAACTATTAAACGTTCCCGTTAATTCACCGGGAGTAGTAAAAAGTACCACAAAATTGTCGTGAGCAACTGCGAAATACTTTCCATTTGGACTAAATTTAACACAAGTTACTGATGAACTGAATTTATAATTATCAATTACCATCGTCGAGATCATACTTATCATTTGTACTAAACCATTTTCGTTTGCGGCAACCATTATACAACCATTTGGTGATATATCTAATGCATTGTAATTGTAATCACTTTCAAATGAAAGCGTCTTGGCTTTATTGCTTAAAAGATAAATTATTTATTTAACTTAGTTACAGAAAATGTTTAATTTCTTACTTTTTCAAATCATAGATTGTTATACGATTTCCAACGGGACTTATTACGGAGTTTCCATCAGGAGTAAACAGGACATTTCCTTTCCGATATACTGTTCCCATAAGGTTATTAAACTAGAATAAAAACATTTAAAATGAAAAAAAATAAAAATAAAAAACTTATTTAATATCCACGGTTTTAAAATGGAACTTTCAAATTACATACATTAAAATAATTTTGTTTAATAATTTGTGAATTTTTAGAGAAATTTGATGAATTTATTGAATTTATTAGAAAATTTATATAAAATGTGTCATATAATTATAAAGCTTCACGGCTAATAAAACTTTAAATAAATAAATAAATAAAAACATTTTTAGTTTAATTTATAATAATAATTAAATTTGTTTTAAATGCAATAAATTGCATGCTCGACAGGAATATAAGCAGTTAAATTGTAATTATTAAATCTAACAGTATGTTAGATTTAATAATGTGGTTTCTAAGATTTTTAAAGGCGCTTCGATGCCAATTAAAATCATTAATCACCTTACCAGACTAAACCTCTTTCGCTTAGTGCTGTTACAGTTGTTATAATACGCTTATTATCTACACGAAACCCACAGTTTCATGTAGATAATAAGTTTAAAACCACAGACAGTAGATGCCCATTACTTGAATAATTTGTATAATTTACAAACTTATAAAATTACAAAACGAGAGTTGGTTAACAGAAATGTTTTGATTTTTATTGCCAATATTTCAAAATCTGACATTAGAATTAGAAATTATATGAGGGTCAAATAGGTGACCTGAAGACCCTTCACCATTTGTAGTGGACTCTATGCTCCACTCTGCTTTGTTTCTCAGCCGCGATGCAAATTTCTTTTCGAAGTTGAACTGCTTAATCATTCCATCTTTATGAGGCTCAAGCAAGGGATTCTGCCTTGAAGGCCTCTCTCGATGTTTAGATTCAATCATTTCCTTTGCCATACCATCCATGATGAATCTTCGGATGGTTTCCTTGAGCCATGCTCTTAATCCGCAAGTAGAGTAGAGAGCCTAACCAATCCTAGCAGTATCTCCATTGACGTGGTATTACATTTTCTCATCGCCGCTGTTATGCAGATTCAGACAGCTTTTCTAGCTCCATCTTCACCAGAGTTGAGCTGAGCTCTTTTGTTCCATGCAACATAAAACGTCGAGAAATGTCAAAAAAGTGGGCAAAAGATTTTGTCATTATTTAGCTCGAGATTGTAGTAATTAGATCTTTCAGACCGAAGTAATATGATTTAAGGGGTGTCATCAAAAAGGAAACAAAAGATTCTTTGGAGAATTCATTTTCACACCGAACATCAGTTGAACAGGAGTTTGGTCCATGGCCGAATGATAGACATTGTTCAAAAATATTCGTACACCATTCACGTGCTTCCATCTGTCTTCCAACTAGTCGACTGTAACTTTCAACAAAATGGCTGTAATAACTTAAAACAATTCCTCCACTTGTCCGTTATCCGATGGTTTTCGTGCAGTGAGTGATCACTTGATGTAAGTTACTCGTAATGCCAATCTTCTTTTAATTTCGTAGAAGCAAAGTTTTTCAGATTGACACACCTGTTTTTGCATTACCACCTTGGCAATCGATTCCTTTATTGTGGTGCATTTGGTGGGATGTGAAACCCTCCACTATACACAAAATATTGATATACATATTACTAATCGGCGATAAAAACCCCAGATGATCTATTATGTAAATATGTAGAATGGAAAAACACCTTTTTAGACTGTAATCCAAAATTACCTTTGGTCGTGGTACCTCTTTCTACCTCAGTTTACATTCACCAAAGTATGCATTCACCGAAGCACCCATCTTGGGATGTGGGAACAAAACGCTAAACAATCTATTGCAATTTCAAATTTCGATCAAGCCAGTAAATACTACTTTTTTCAGTGTAACGATCAAAAGCAACACCTCCAACTCGTAACTCCTACAGTGCTCTTTGTGGGTGGCGTAATCTTTCGATTTTAGTAGAACACTGACTGTAACAATTTATTTTGTTTTACGAACTGGATGTAGTTGTCTAACTACTTCACTATCTTGTAATAGCACCACGTTCTAATCTGGTGTTGCGCGCGCGTTTGCAGACTCAGGTAAAATCGGTTTGATTTCCGTGGATGCCCATTCATTCATAATGTACTTATAAAAATTGCCAGCAGTTGAAATTAAAAATAATTGCAAGTGGAATTTTCATATTTTTACTCTAGCTAAAAATGCGGTTCAAAAATTGGATTTTTTGGGTCGCTGTAACTTTTTCGTTAGTGAACAGATTTTTTAGTATAAAAGTCTTTTATAGGTCGTTGTAGTCAACAATAGCACAATCAATCTTAGCTAAGGAGTGTTCCTTAAAGATGGACCTTATTACTTGCTCAAAGAAACGAGCCTTCATATACTTCTATGGGTGGGTTGTGGGACTTAGATCTTAAAAGGTTTTAATGTATTTGTATCACACATATTATAATTCTTATTACACTGGACATTTTATTAAAAACAAAATGTGTACTTCGGGAGAATTTTATGTATTTTAATTCCAGCAAATGTATACAAAGGTATAAATAAGAAATATTGGTTTATTCAATATCAATTTCGGAGTGACGTGAGTGATACATTATTAATGAATGGAATTATATTTGTTAAATATAAAAACTTTTTTCAAACGAATTGTAACCACCTATTACTTTCACTCACTGAATAGTTGTAAATCCTTTGTTAATGGACTCATAGAGTCCGAAACTAGTCAGGAAATATAAATAAAATTAACGATAAAATTGAAGTTTTACCTGTTTGTTTTTGTTTTAATTTCTTTTGGGAAAAAATAATAATTACCTCAGGGGTCACTGGTCTGATTAGACCGTGATACGGGACCTGGCGAACCCGAGGTACCTGAGCTATGGTAGGCTCTGGCCTGCTATTGCAAACCGTAAACCTGTTGACATGTCTAGCGGGAACGGGGACCTTGGCTTAGCCGCCCGGGTTGAGGGAAGGTGCTCCCTTATTAGCACCCCTAGTGAGTACACACTAGAGGACTCATGTAGGGTCAAACCATGAAAAGTACCAACCTCTAGCTACCTGTCGCTCCTAGTTGTATATAGACTTCTAACAGGTATAGACGAAGGCCTGTTGGTGACCTTTATTGCGTCTAAACTCGTGGGAACAAGATGGATAAATATTTTAGTAACATTTCAAATTTTTTTAAAATTTTGTTTTCACATTATTATTTCTTACATCCTATCATGAAATATTGGCCTATGTCATGTTTTGTCATATGATAGGATTTATTGTTTAGGTACCCATTTATAAAATTAAATTTTGAACAAATGATTACATTCATCAAGGTGTACGTGCGTACATTCATGAGAGTGTTGCGTATAAACGCTTTCCAAATTTTGAACTACGTGGTGATGGCTACAACACAGTAGTATTAAAGGTTTGTCTACCTGAAATCTCTTTTTTCACAAAAGCTCTATACCGGTCCCCAAACAAACAGTCCCAATTTTTTTAATGACTTGACTAATGTCGTGGACGAAATTAGAGCACAATTTCAAAATTGTGAAATTATCGTTACCGGTGACTTCAACGTCCACAACAAATCGTGGTTAGAATTCTCCAAAACGACCGACGACGACAACAATGGAAGGCAGGCAGAAATATTTGCCGGATCGCACGACCTGACGCAGATTGTAAAAAACCCAACTTTCACTCCTCGTAATGGCGGTGACAATAGTTTTCTCCCAGACCTCTATCTCACATCTATGCCAGATATTACGAGTGTCGATGTCGATAAGGGTAGTATTGGAAGTTCTGACCATTATCTAATCACATCAGTTATCAAAACTGATTTACTACAAACTAGAGTTCCCAAACCCCGTAAAATATTTCACTTTTCAAAAATGGACACGATTGGTCTCCGAAGTTTTTTTCAAGGTCTCCCTTTTGATCGTCATTGTTTTTATACTGACGATGTAAATGTTTCTGCTCAATACTTTACTGAAACCATTCAATTCGGTATTAACAAATTCGTTCTCTTTTCAATAATGAAACCCCAACAAAAATATTTGTTTTCGAAGGCAACCAAATTGGCTCTTAGAAACAAACGTAGAGTATTTAATATTTGGATTCATAAAAAGAATTCTGTTAATCGATCCCAATATTTAAAGGCCAACAAAATATCAAACCAGATAATTGAAAACGAAAAGGCAGAGATTGACAGAGCGAAAGCGGCAAAACTTTCTAGTATGTCAATTTCTGACAAAAGTTTTTACCGTGCCATTAATTCTTTAAATTCTGGTAGTAAATCTTCTATCCCCCCTATCATCGATGGTGACTCAATCGTTACTGACCCTGCAAGGGAAGTTGCATTGTTCGCGGAACGCTTTGCTTCTAATTCGACAGTTTTAGAAACTCCTAAAGAAATTCCCCAAATCCAGTCTTTAGGAGTCAATATGAAACAATTACATTTCAAACCCAAAATTGTCGAAAAACTTTTAAGGGGGTTAAACAATAACAAAGCCTCCGGTCTGGACAACATTCCTCCTATTATTCTAAAAACATTTTCAAAAGAACTTGCACCAACTCTCACCAAAATATTCTATAAATCCTATAAATCTGGTATTTTTCCATCCTGCTGGAAGTTGGCCAATGTCCAGCCTGTCCCAAAAAAAGGAACGAAATGTGATATTTCAAATTATAGACTAAAAGCCTTACTCCCAGTCCTGTCTAAAATATACGAGCAATATATTAATTCACACATATCCAAATTTTTGGAGGTCAACCATTTGATATCTGACAGTCAATGCGGTTTTAGAAACAAAAGATCAACAACCGATCTTTTGAACTATGTAGCACATCTTTGCAATAGCATACTTGAGAAAGGTAGTGAAACGTACGTAATCGCCTTAGACATCTCAAAAGCATTTGATCGAATCTGGCATGCCAACTTGATCAACAAGCTCGTTGCGTACGGTTTTCATCCCGCAGTCGTGAAGTTGATTCAAAATTTTCTGTCTAACCGATACATCTCGGAATCCATAGATGGCTTCTCTTCTGAGTCCAAATTAATTAACGCTGGTGTACCCCAAGGCTCAGTTTTATCTCCCACTTTATTCCTAATTTATATCAACGAACTGTTGAAAATCACCAGTAACCCAATAAATAGTTTTGCAGATGATAGTACACTGCACAAGTTATTCGTCCCCCTATCTTCAAAGGGTAAAATGCATGAACGAATAAATCCCGCCCGGAGAGACGCTGCCATAAATGTAAACGAGGATCTAAAAAATGTCGCCGATTGGGGTGACAAAAGTTTGGTCAATTTTAATTCCACCAAAACACAGCTATTGATTGTTTCCAGGTCAAAGACCGAGTTTCCCAACGATATTTCAATTAATATGTGTGACGACCAAATAGACGAATGTGAAAGCATTCGTTTATTGGGAGTCACAATATCCAATGACTTACTCTGGAACGATCATATAATGGCCATCGCAAAGAGCGCGTCAAGAAAACTCGGCCTCCTCAATAGATGTAAAAAATATTTTACTTCGCATCAATTACTCCACATTTATAAGTCCTATATTCGTCCCTGTATGGAGTATTGTTGTCAAGCTTGGGGCGCTGCATCTGATACTATCCTAGCTCTTTTGGACTCTGTTCAAAAGCGTGCTATACGAATTATTGGTGATCGAGATTTAACATTAGATCTTGATTCCCTACAACATCGTCGCACTGTTGCTGATCTCGTTGTTTTTTATAAATATCGTCACCAGCAGTGCTCGGATGAAATCAGGTCCTCATCAATGCCTCAGACATATGTTTTTCCCCGTTTGACTCGTCAATCGGTTTGTGCAGGTGGTCGGACTGTCGAGATTACTCATTGTCATAGTAATAGAATGCAAAGGGATTTCTTTGTAGGTACATCGTACAAATGGAATGCTTTGCCCGAATCAATAGTCTCGAGTGCCTTCAATCCACAAAAATTTTAAAAAAGCGTACACCTATACCTCAAGATGCATGTTTTTGTGGGACCTGGGTCTTAAAAGGTATCTATCGCGTATATGGAGAACTGATGACATACACAACTTCGAAAAAAACGGGAGGAAGACGGATCGAAATGCGGTTTTTTGCATTCGATTCAGAAAGTCATTTGAAAAAAATGTCCGTCAATTATTAATTGTTGACAGGTTTAGTTGCATAAAAAATAGTGCATTTTTACAACGAAATAAAAAAATGTTAATATTCAACAAATAAAAAGTAATTGGGCTGAAACTTGGTTCCTATATGTTTTTGGGGTCGTTGAACACGAATATGATGTTTAAAAAGTGCTAGGATGCACCCGGACATCCCTATGTCCATATCGTGCCCCTTCTCCTGGGTTTTCACTTATTTTTTTATGAAATGCATCAGAAAATGTTTTCGGCTGGTTTTCAGGTCACTGATCACGACTAGGACGTTTAAAAGGTGCTAGGACGCACCTGGACACCACTATGTCCATATCGTGCCCCTTCTCCTGAGTTTTCACTTATTTTTTTATGAAATGCATCAGAAAATGTTTTCGGCTGGTTTCCAGGTCACTGATCACGACTAGGATGTTTAAAAGGTGCTAGGACGCACCCGGACACCACTATGTCCATATCGTGCCCCTTCTCCTGGGTTTTCACTTATTTTTTTATGAAATGCATCGAAAAATGTTTCCGGGGGTTTTTGAGGTTGCTGATCACGAATACGACGTTTAAAACGTGCTAGGATGCACCCGGACATCACTATGTTCATATCGTGCACCTTCTCCTGGGTAAAGTGGAAACTAGACCAACTTTTTTCGAATATAATTTACAATTACATTGAGTATATTATTAACAATTACGGCATAAATGTTAAGAATACTTTCGATTAAGATTACCTCCACAACACTATTACAAGCTTCGGCAAGGCTTCGTAGGTTTAAAAATAATACTTCGAACGAACGCAACAACCTGCTCCTCCCGACATTATGAAATTAGTTTTTTGTGGATGCACTAAAGGGTGCAATAACTTATGTGGGTGTAGAAGGCAAGGTCTTTATTGCAATGTTGCTTGCAAGAATTGTTTAGGATCTAAATGCAACAATATAGAAAACTTAGAACCATCTCCGGAATCAGACGAACCTTCGACAAATTCAATTGAGCAGGACATTGAATCGACGTATTTAGGCCAGCTTGAAGAATTTGATATTCTAGAAGACCATGAAAATGAAGAAACGTAAAATAAAATTAAAAAATAATTTTTTATAGACACGATATTTTATATGTATAGACTTAATATTTTAATAAAATAAATGACAGTTATAAAATAATAATCATAAAATATATTTTTATAATTAATTACTTGTAACCTCATTTTCCTCCCTAGATGAATAAAGTAAATTTGTGGGCCTCGTATTCGTAATCAGCGACTTCAAAAACTCCACGGTAATATTTTTTGATGCATTTAAAAAAATAAATATGTGAAAAACCCAGGAGAAGGTGCACGATATGGACATAGTAGTATCCGGGTGCATCCTGGCACCTTTTAAACGTCGTAGTCCTCAAAAACCCCGGGAAACATTTTCTGTTGCATTTTATAAAAAAATAAGTGAAAACTCAGGAGAAGGGGCACGATATGGACATAGTGGTGTCCGGGTGCATCCTAGCACCTTTTAAACGTCCTAGTCGTGATCAGCGACCTCAAAAACCCCCCGGAAACATTTTCTGATGCATTTCATAAAAAAATAAGTGAAAACCCAGGAGAAGGTGCACGATATGGACATAGTGATGTCCGGGTGCATCCTAGCACTTTTTAAACATCATATTCGTGTTCAGCGACCCCAAAAACATATAGGAACCAAGTTTCAGGCCAATTACTTTTTAATTTGTTGAATATTAACATTTTTTTATTTCGTTGTAAAAAAGCACTATTTTTTATGCGTTTTTTAGATACACCGGTGCAACTAAGCCCGTCAACAATTAAAAATTGACGGACATTTTTTTCAAATGACTTTCTGAATCGAATGCAAAAAACCGCATTACGATCCGTCTTCCTCCCGTTTTTTTCGAAGTGGATTTCTTTAATGCCGCGGCTATATGTGTTGTGACACATTTTGTAATTCATACTACACAACACTTTTTATTAAAAAAAAAAAAAAATTAGAGGGCTTTTCTAAAGTTTTTTCGTTAAACAGTGAGTGAAAGTAATAGGTGGTTGCAATTCATTTGAAAAAAGTTTTTATATTTAACAAATATAATTCCATTCATTAAGTATTGGTTATTTTGACATTTTTTTAGTACATAATTTCAGTTATTAAAATTGACAGAGTGAAAGCGGCACAAATTGCGACGGTGCAAATTTTTGCCAAAATTGTTTACAATGCAATTAATTTTTTATTAATTAATTCTGTTACGCTAATTTAATCATCACTGACCACACACATCTTGCAAAAGATGGTCGAACTATGTTATAGGAAAAGACGTTGCAAAAATATTTGATCGAATCTTGCATTCCAACTTGATAAAAAAGCTCGTTGCGTACGACTTTAATTCCGCAATCGAAAATTTCTTAACTAAATTTTTTTTTTGTAGCCGATAAATTTCGATTTCCATTTGCTTTCTTTATACAAAGCTAGTCATTTTTAGTATGAATTATAATAAATTACAAAATAACGTTTTTGAATATCCGAAAATACCATGCTAAATAAGGTTTTGGTACACGATTTATTTTTGTTTTGAGAATTTTATAGAAATTGACTTTAATCTGGACATTCAAATTGTCATGAAAAACCCAAGATGGCAAAGAAATTCAAAGAAGCGAAACTCTTGAAAAAGTCACATTGAAATGCTACTGTTCTCTATATGAACAGCGAATGGGTGGGCATTGATTTGACCTCCTCAGAAGAATGCTCATCCATAATGTATTTATAGAATATTGCTAAATTTGCAACATTTTCGTAGTTGGATTTTCTAAATAATTAACAGTGGTGTACCGAAGGCTCTGTTTTTATCCCACTCTAGTTTCAATTTATATGAATGACCTGTTGAAAACTACCAGTACAATGCACAAATCATTCGTCTCCTATCTTCAAAGGCAAAATACATGAACGATTAAATCCCCGTTCGGAAAGATGCTGCGTTTAATGTAAACGAGGACATAAAAAAGTCTGTGGGGTAATTAAAATTTGGTCTATTTCAATTGCAAAAGAAACAGCTTAATGGTGTCCACTATTTTTCCAAAACAAAATTCCCTGACTTTCCAGAGCAAAAATATGAAATTTTTATGATATTTTAAAAATAAAACTAATAATTTTGTAACAAAAAAGACAACATAACACGTATGCTTTATGAGACATCTTTCAGTTCCAACAATGGCATCCAAAGCATTACAAATTCTGAGAAATATTTAATTACATCAGCGAAGTACAATTGTTGAACAAGAACTTCAGAGCTATACCACCCGTTTGCTGTTCAAATACCTCGTTATGAAATTAAATCTTTCCAGAGCAACAACGACGAGTCAATTGGCGCCTTAAAACCAATGCAACTAAAGCGTCTGTCCTCCATATAATCGTCTGCCCTCCATCAAGAATCTCGCTATATAAACGTGTAAAACGGTTTTTCTGAGAACCTGCACATCAGGACGAACCTATCACGAAAATTTGGGTTGGGTGAAGGGCTCCCATTTCCGTAAAAAAATTATTTTTTATGCACTCGCAGAATAACGACCACGGAAACTGTACCCGGACTACGATTTAAAAATGGAAGCCTAGAACATGCTAAGCCTTAGAAAATCAGGAGATCTAGTAAAACTCACAAACCAAGTCGATAGCAACACACTAGGAATAGTGGCATTACAAGAATTACGATGACCAGCCAGTGGAATCCATGAAACAGCGAAAAGATGTACCCTTTACTATTGATTTCGGTCATCAAAACGGAGAATAATTTGAAGTTTGTTTTCTCATACATCGTCGCGTGAATCAACATGTTATCGTCTTCTGCCCAATTAATATGCGGATATGCACACTGAAAATCCGCACGCAAAAATTTAATGCAACGATCGTCACCTACTGAAGGCACCTACTGAAGACAAAGCGGTTGACATTAAAAACTTGTCCTTCCTTGAACTCGAAAAAGTCATCAATAACATCGCAGGGCACGATAAAAAAAATCGTTTGTAGTGCCAAATTTGTAGAAGTGCAGAACTTAAAACACATATCGGCCCTAACAGCTTGCATCATACCAGTAACAATAACGGCTTTCGCCCATCTGAACTTTCACCCATCTGATTTGGTTATATTCAGCACAAACGACGGCGGAACTGAAAATCAAATCGATCATGTCATAATTTCTAAGATACACTCTACAAGTATAACTGACGTTCGATCATACAGAGGTGCTGATATGGACACTGATCATATGCTTGTCATCTTTAGTTACAAGTGCAAGTTGTCCTCTACAATCTACATATAGACAAGCAAAACAGACCGCTGAAATATCGACGCATTTAAACATCTGGAAACACTGAATAGATGTCAGGAAATAGTGGCGCAAAGCATAGAGAGCATGATATCCCGTCTGAGATGCCATAAAACATACAAGAAGAATGGCAAACGCTTCAATTAATCATTATATACGCAGCAAAAGCTGCAATCGGAAAACGACCACCGAAATCACGTAACGAATGGTTTGACGCTAATTACCGCCATCCAAACTGCCATAAAAAAACTGAAAATTAAATCACCAAGTCAAATAACCTTAAAAAACTGGGCATTAAAATTATCAGGTAAAATAATTGAAACAATTTAAATAAATTGAAATTTTGTTGAAGAAATCACGTTAAAAAGTTGCTGTTCTACATTTAATTATGTGAACAGTGATTTGAAAGGGTAGGTAGAGGCAGTTGGTCTGATGGAACGAAAAAAAGTAGCAGACTCGGGTAAGATTGATTTGATCTCCTAAGAAGAATAATAACAAAGTATTTGTAAAATCTGCATCATTTACTTGACTTTTGTTTTGAGTCTACATTAATTAACGCTGGTGTACTCTAAACATTGATTAACGCTGGTGTACTCTGAAGTATACTAAAAAGGTTTTTGTTAAAATAAAATTTTTCCGTAATTTAAATTATTCCCTAAACAATTAAAATTTCATGACTTTTCATGACTTTCCATGACTTATCCTGACCAAAAAAAAATCCCTTGACTTTCCAAAATGCCATACCTGGTGGACACCATAGAGCTTTTGATGGTTTCCATAACGAAAATCGAGTTCCCTAACGATATTTGAACTATGTGTGACAATTAAAAT
Organism: Diogma glabrata; assembly: GCA_963693315.1. Taxonomy (NCBI): domain Eukaryota; kingdom Metazoa; phylum Arthropoda; class Insecta; order Diptera; family Cylindrotomidae; genus Diogma; species Diogma glabrata. Next base: position 54,397,038 of record OY856187.1, on the reverse strand, counting down.
AGGCGAATACGCATACGTTATCATATAATAACCACGTCTAGAAAAATCGGGCTCCTCAATAGAAGTAAAAATTATTACACCCCTTATCAACTACTTAATATTTATAAGTTCAATAATTCGTCCCTGTTGGAGTATTGTTGTCAAGATTGTGCGCTGCATCTGTTTCCATTCTGTGGGTCTTGGATTCTATTTAAAAACCGTGCTAAACAAACTGTGCGTGATCAAAATTTAACATCAAATCGTAACATAAGCTTCCTTTCAACATCTTTGCACAGTTGCTGGATCTCAATTTTTTTTTAAAATAAATATAGTTAGTCACAAACTGAAGATTCCCGATTTCTTGTTTGAATCTCCCGAACCTCCCGATTCAAACATATTTTTTTAGTCTTACTTATCAGTCGGCTAGTGCAAACAGACAAACTTGAGATCACACTGTCATAGCGATAGAATACAAACGGATTTCTTTGTACATAAACGAAAATATATTACGTCTTGGCTTTACTTTTACAAAAAAATTTTAAGTATCGTAAAATTTCTTACTATGGAAATGCAAAACATGACATTAAGCGATGATTGTATTATAAGTTGCGTCGCTTGCAAAAATAATATATAAACAAACTATAAATGTAAATTATTAAGGATGCATGAAAAATAATTTTTATAAAAACAGTTTGTGATAAAATAAAATTTTTCGAGAGACTTCCCATGACTTTCCCCGAACAAAAAAAATTCCCTGACTTGACAGAATTCTATACCTGGTGGACACCATGGTATCCCTTGAATCGAAACGATGCCCAGCGGCACTGTTAACGTTTTTAACAATTCGGGTTAACTTGGACAAAGTGCAAATACTGCGAAGCAAATCCGCAAAAGGGTTCGACAATTAAGAATAAAATCCTACGAACTTTGTGAAAAATCCGTATCACCCAAAAATTGTTGGAGCTACCGAATATTGTTTGGTATCGGAAATCTCGAGGTAATTTTTCGTTTCTCTTTAGATTGCATAACTTTTCCTTCTCCAATTATGTCCCCAACAAAAAGCTATACTTAGACCATTTAATTTAAAGTTCAATCCCTAGTGCAATTAACACCTACTTTAACTGCACCATCGACTGCTTCCGAAATACATCATCAATTTACAGAGGAAATATTTCGTCCTTCGTCTGGATTGGATATTTCAAACGATGCGCTCAAAAAGTCTTATTGGTCGGTGGCAAGCGAGTCTGATGCGAAATCATCATTCAGTTTCCTAAAATCGATGAGTAATCTTTTATGGCCTTTTTAACCAGAGCGATCAGACTGGCGTATTTCGATATATTTGGCATTGTGATCCTTTCTCTGGCTGCTCTTGAATTTGATGTTGCACTACCTTCAATTTGAACTCGCCGGGCTTATGGGTGAGAAATGTATGGGATTATTATATTCTTCGGTAAACATAATTGTTTTTCGATACATAATCGTTGATCATAGATGCCAGTGATGCCACCAAACTTTTGCGGAAGAAAATTTTCTTATGATAATTTTGTTCATTAATGTGATGGTCTTCTTTAAGAGTTCTCGTTCTCCACATTTATTGGGAAAACTCCTAAATTTACCACATAAAAGATTGTATGAAAAGCATTATTGTCAATTGTCATCTTCACATTTAAAATTGTATTGAGTTCGTCTAACTTCGAAAGACGATAGTCTCTTTGTGCATCGCCGGTGACCCACCCCAACAACATCTAAAAACCGTTTGACAATGAAGTATAGATCACGACGGTTGTCTACCATTGCGATAGTTCCACCACCAACAATCGAAATTATTTTTCATTCTCCGTGGTAGTCCTGAAACTCTGCCATATGTTTGTGTGCTGAAACTGATTTCTGAATAGGGATGAATTTTTTAGCCAAAAAAGACAACAGGTCTGCCCATGGCTAGGTAGAAGTACGCAATGTAAGATTTGTATCCCTCGCAAGAAACAGATTGCGTGCTTATTTTCAAAAAACGCACAAACAAAAACAATTTGTTTTCGTCAAGTTTAGTCATCGATATCCATAAAAACGACGGCACCCAGGAGGACATGATATATACCCAGTCATGGAACCTGAACGCATCTGAAATACACTTTTCTTTACAGAAAACAAACAAAACAGAACAACTTGGGCAAACAATAGTCGGTTGTTGAATACCAAAAAGATGCCAATCAGATGCCTAACTTAAAAACTGTCTACAACTCTTAAACAATGTGATACCTTGCGGCAATTTTTGTATACCAGTTTCTACAGGAATTTTCATACAATCTTACAATGCATGAAAATTTTGAAACTTGCTAGTATACGAAATCCTTATTCTAGTTATTGATTGGAGTCATCTAGTTATTCGGAGGAAACTATTGTAATTTATTTTTTTAGTTCTACTGTACAATAATATGTGCCAATGGCCTCTTTGTAAACTTATAATTAATGAAATCAACAAATAAATAAAATGGTCCGTGGAGTTAAACGCACCGATTTCAATGCCAATTATTTTTGCAGAAACTAGAGGCGTTCGTATCGGTGTTTCACTTACCTCCTGCTCGTTTATAAAAGGTAAACGTTTTTTAGAACTATCCGAATTAATGAGTGACCCGAGGTAACACAATGGTTTTGTAACATTGCCATGGTGACACCGGCTTCAACTAAACCTAACCAGTAAATGAATTCTGTAATGGAATTTTGTTATCAAGAACATCACTTCACCGCTTATGTTATAGGATCTAGCATTTCAAACAAATTTTCACGTTCAACTCATACAAGGTTCTGGTTGATGCTCAAATAAGAGTTTATTGAGACTTTCTAACCAACGATGACACATGGTACTTAAATACTTTCCCAGTCTCAAGTATAATTAAAACAAACTCTAAATATTGTTATTCCAGCTAAAATTATCGTAAGTTTTCGTAGGAGATACTTTCAAAATATAGTTCAAACGTATTCTGCGTTTAATTTTAAATATAGATTTTATATAAACTATTTTACTCACTTTATATGCAAACTTCATCTTAAATTAAATAATATAAACGATTTTATTCAAATTTAAAATCAATTCCAAAATTTCAAAACAACGTGCACATAAAAAAAACAAAAGAGAAAAGTCAAAACAAATTCATAACCTCAAAAAGTAAAGAAATATTTGTTTAGGGAATCGACACATTTGCTATAATGGCGTGAGAGTCAATGTAAACAAATTAATTTAAAAATTAAACTAAATTTTTATTATATTTAAATTACTCAATTATTAAATACGTATTACATTAATATGAACAAATGTATATGCAAATTAATTTATTTTTAATTTTTGGTTTATAAACGCTTGTCGTGGATATATAACATTCCAAAATATAATCCACGTTGGAAGTAAAATAACGGTAACTAATTTAAACATCCAATTTCCATATATCATAGAATCAACAACAGAAAATGTTATGGCATCCATTGTTGCGGTAAGAGCACGTTTCATTAAATCACTGTATGATAATTCGTTGAACGATAATCGCGTAAATATTAACACGATTAAATAAATTACGGATAATGGATGAAGAATTAGTCCAAACAATCTAGTAAATAATCGTATCCAACTAAAAATGGATAAAGATTGTAAACAAATTTAAGATTTAAAACAAAAATGAACGAGTTACCTTTTTCCTTCGTTTGCTTCGGGATTCCTAGGTTTTAATAAAATTCCATAAGGTACGATCACAACACATAATATCATTCCCAATGAAAAATTCAGCATACTAACAGCAATAAGAGTTGTTCCACATTCTAAAAGTCCGAAAATATGCAGGATCTGACATGCTAAATAATCCAAATTGAATAATCGTGGAATAACAACCGTGCAGAACGAAACCGTTGCGAATAAATAAAATAATGCCATTTCCGTTGGAATACTTTGCATTTCGAATAAATTGTTTACAGTCGAATAATATGGTAAATACGAAATAAAAAATCCAACTGAATGTGCGGCCAAAACAATAATTCCAGCAGCTAGATAATCAAATGGTTTTTTCTTCTTTTGTTCTGCTTCATCCTTCACGGTTTCATCACTTGAATGTGTTATTGTAAGCCAAATAATAAATGATTTAATCAACAACGCTCCAGTCATTAAACCGATGCTTGGCATATAATCACCAATCGATACAAAACGATCGCTGGCAACCAACAAATAAAAGAAAAAACTTTGATGAAACCTTTCAAGTAAATTATTTAAACTTCGTGATATTCCTTCCACTATCTTTAATAATGGTTGAACATTTGCTGCTGGTCTATAAGTTCCTATTTTAACTCTTTTATTGGCCTCCAATGTAACAGCTTCGATTCCATATTTATGAAAAAGACCATGGTTTCCTGTTGGAACACCACTAGCCTGGGTCAATACCATTGAAAACATATGTTTCAGATTTTCTTCAAACGGACTTCTTAGACCACTTCGACGATGTGTTGAGGTTTGTTTGTGACCGGATGGAATGTTTTCTTTGTACGATAATTTCTGGACAAGATTTACCAAATCTAAATTCGGTAACTGTCCATTTAAACCTTCGATTTTGACATCAATGTATTCTAGAATAATAATTAAAATAAATAAAAGATCACATCACATCCGTATTCCAACTTACCAACATCAAAATCTTGAATTTCTAAATTTATCGCAGCTTGTATCGATCCAGCTCTAGCGTCTAGCTTTCCTGAATCTAAAATACCAGTATTATCATATCCATGATAAGCCTCAAGCCAGGCATGAATTCCGAGTTGTTCTTGTTCTGTTATCAAAAAAATTATATCCTTTGCCCAATATTTTTGTTCTGAAAAGTCGAGAAACTCCGAAATAAAGTTGTAATAACAAAAAAATTTTAAAAATTCCTACTTCTAGCGAAATCAGCAAATGCTAAAATCAGAGGAACACCAGAAGTTATATCAGTATGTACAGAATCTGGTGCACGATATGGAACGGATATAACAAAAGATTCTGTTGATGATGCTCTCGGAGCTCTTAAAATTCCATAAACATTTTTTCCTGGATAAACTTTCATTCCACCAAAAGGATAATTCAATGTAAAATTATGAGTATGTGTTTCTAATCCAATCTGTCTCATTTTAGCCAATAGCCAAGGATACGGCATACTACTTTTGTACGTTTCTCTTTCCCGTTTCAATTCATCTAATAAATTTTTGGCTAAATTAGAGCTATCGATTTTTATTTCAGAATAAACAAGTCCTAAAATTGATGTTAAATTTAAATTAAAAAATTAGAACAACTGAAAATATTATTCATAGTTATCACCTGGAAGTAGAGCATTTTCGGAGAAATATGTTCCATTATTTAAATCTTTATGTGCCAATGCACAGAACCAAATGATTCCCAAAAAATATAGTGAAAAGCATATCAGTCGACTGTATTTGATTAGCTTTTTAATAATTTTTGATTTTTGTGGAGAAGGTGAAGGATTTGTTAACAAACCCATTTCAATTAATGAATCACACAAATAATAATGATAATTTTTCTATTTTTTTGACACTTGACAGCCGGTGATGCTTTGACAGTAAACATTCAATCGAAAAAATAACCATACCGTTGGTGATCTTGTATCCACACAATTTACACAAATTGCACAGCTTATGCATGGTTTGAACAATGGCTAAGGCGAAAACATTAGCCAAATTAAAATGAGAAAGAAAGAAAAATATAACAAAGGAGAGAATGAAAAAGCAACAGAAAAGAAAAAAATCGGAATTAAGGCCCGCTATACACTTGAGCTAAACTATGTGAACTATGCGAACCATGTTTTTTGTATACAACGTAATTATACAAAAAAACATTACGGAAACAAATAATTTAAAAAAAGAAAATAAAAAAGGAAACATTACATTCATTACATTTTGTTTAAAAAATATTATTCGCGTTAAAACATTATTTGTTTAAAAACATAGTTCGCATAGTTTAGCTCAAGCAAAAAATTCGGTTTCTGTAAAATTTGTATGGAATTCTATTTCTGTTTCCGTTGTATGTGAATTCCAGCCTTTACACAAATTGCTGTTCTTATGCCTAGTTTACACGAGGCAAGAACACATGCCAGTTGAGCCGGCGAGTTACTGTAGCTCATGAAATCAGACAGCTTCTTGAAGGCTGCGAGTGCGATGTAATCGGATTCATTAAATCCATCCGGATTAGATGGTTTGGTCATGTAGAAAGGGCTTCATTAAATATAAAGATAAAAAAAGCGTCCCGACAACAATTAGCTGGTGTTCATCGAAGAGGTAGACCTAGACAACGCTGGGGTGATCACATCATCCAAGACCTTCGTGATATAGGATGTCGAAACTGGGGTCATCTG
>OY856187.1:54270220-54390485 GCA_963693315.1 Diogma glabrata | reverse complement strand
GAATCATTTGGTTCTGTGCATTGGCACATAAAGATTTAAATAATGGAACATATTTCTCCGAAAATGCTCTACTTCCAGGTGATAACTATGAATAATATTTTCAGTTGTTCTAATTTTTTAATTTAAATTTAACATCAATTTTAGGACTTGTTTATTCTGAAATAAAAATCGATAGCTCTAATTTAGCCAAAAATTTATTAGATGAATTGAAACGGGAAAGAGAAACGTACAAAAGTAGTATGCCGTATCCTTGGCTATTGGCTAAAATGAGACAGATTGGATTAGAAACACATACTCATATTTTACATTGAATTATCCTTTTGGTGGAATGAAAGTTTATCCAGGAAAAAATGTTTATGGAATTTTAAGAGCTCCGAGAGCATCATCAACAGAATCTTTTGTTATATCCGTTCCATATCGTGCACCAGATTCTGTACATACTGATATAACTTCTGGTGTTCCTCTGATTTTAGCATTTGCTGATTTCGCTAGAAGTAGGAATTTTTAAAATTTTTTTGTTATTACAACTTTATTTCGGAGTTTCTCGACTTTTCAGAACAAAAATATTGGGCAAAGGATATAATTTTTTTGATAACAGAACAAGAACAACTCGGAATTCATGCCTGGCTTGAGGCTTATCATGGATATGATAATACTGGTATTTTAGATTCAGGAAAGCTAGACGCTAGAGCTGGATCGATACAAGCTGCGATAAATTTAGAAATTCAAGATTTTGATGTTGGTAAGTTGGAATACGGATGTGATGTGATCTTTTATTTATTTTAATTATTATTCTAGAATACATTGATGTCAAAATCGAAGGTTTAAATGGACAGTTACCGAATTTAGATTTGGTAAATCTTGTCCAGAAATTATCGTACAAAGAAAACATTCCATCCGGTCACAAACAAACCTCAACACATCGTCGAAGTGGTCTAAGAAGTCCGTTTGAAGAAAATCTGAAACATATGTTTTCAATGGTATTGACCCAGGCTAGTGGTGTTCCAACAGGAAACCATGGTCTTTTTCATAAATATGGAATCGAAGCTGTTACATTGGAGGCCAATAAAAGAGTTAAAATAGGAACTTATAGACCAGCAGCAAATGTTCAACCATTATTAAAGATAGTGGAAGGAATATCACGAAGTTTAAATAATTTACTTGAAAGGTTTCATCAAAGTTTTTTCTTTTATTTGTTGGTTGCCAGCGATCGTTTTGTATCGATTGGTGATTATATGCCAAGCATCGGTTTAATGACTGGAGCGTTGTTGATTAAATCATTTATTATTTGGCTTACAATAACACATTCAAGTGATGAAACCGTGAAGGATGAAGCAGAACAAAAGAAGAAAAAACCATTTGATTATCTAGCTGCTGGAATTATTGTTTTAGCCGCACATTCAGTTGGATTTTTTATTTCGTATTTACCATATTATTCGACTGTAAACAATTTATTCGAAATGCAAAGTATTCCAACGGAAATGGCATTATTTTATTTATTCGCAACGGTTTCGTTCTGCACGGTTGTTATTCCACGATTATTCAATTTGGATTATTTAGCATGTCAGATCCTGCATATTTTCGGACTTTTAGAATGTGGAACAACTCTTATTGCTGTTAGTATGCTGAATTTTTCATTGGGAATGATATTATGTGTTGTGATCGTACCTTATGGAATTTTATTAAAACCTAGGAATCCTGAAGCAAACGAAGGAAAAAGGTAACTCGTTCATTTTTGTTTTAAATCTTAAATTTGTTTACAATCTTTATCCATTTTTAGTTGGATACGATTATTTACTAGATTGTTTGGACTAATTCTTCATCCATTATCCGTAATTTATTTAATCGTGTTAATATTTACGCGATTATCGTTCAACGAATTATCATACAGTGATTTAATGAAACGTGCTCTTACCGCAACAATGGATGCCATAACATTTTCTGTTGTTGATTCTATGATATATGGAAATTGGATGTTTAAATTAGTTACCGTTATTTTACTTCCAACATGGATTATATTTTGGAATGTTATATATCCACGACAAGCGTTTATAAACCAAAAATTAAAAATAAATTAAATTGCATATACATTTGTTCATATTAATGTAATACGTATTTAATAATTGAGTAATTTAAATATAATAAAAATTTAGTTTAATTTTTAAATTAATTTGTTTACATTGACTCTCACGCCATTATAGCAAATGTGTCGATTCCCTAAACAAATATTTCTTTACTTTTTGAGGTTATGAATTTGTTTTGACTTTTCTCTTTTGTTTTTTTTATGTGCACGTTGTTTTGAAATTTTGGAATTGATTTTAAATTTGAACAAAATCGTTTATATTATTTAATTTAAGATGAAGTTTGCATATAAAGTGAGTAAAATAGTTTATATAAAATTTATATTTAAAATTAAACGCAGAATACGTTTGAACTATATTTTGAAAGTATCTCCTACGAAAACTTACGATAATTTTAGCTGGAATAACAATATTTAGAGTTTGTTTTAATTATACTTGAGACTGGGAAAGTATTTAAGTACCATGTGTCATCGTTGGTTAGAAAGTCTCAATAAACTCTTATTTGAGCATCAACCAGAACCTTGTATGAGTTGAACGTGGAAATTTGTTTGAAATGCTAGATCCTATAACATAAGCGGTGAAGTGATGTTCTTGATAACAAAATTCCATTACAGAATTCATTTACTGGTTAGGTTTAGTTGAAGCCGGTGTCACCATGGCAATGTTACAAAACCATTGTGTTACCTCGGGTCACTCATTAATTCGGATAGTTCTAAAAAACGTTTACCTTTTATAAACGAGCAGGAGGTAAGTGAAACACCGATACGAACGCCTCTAGTTTCTGCAAAAATAATTGGCATTGAAATCGGTGCGTTTAACTCCACGGACCATTTTATTTATTTGTTGATTTCATTAATTATAAGTTTACAAAGAGGCCATTGGCACATATTATTGTACAGTAGAACTAAAAAAATAAATTACAATAGTTTCCTCCGAATAACTAGATGACTCCAATCAATAACTAGAATAAGGATTTCGTATACTAGCAAGTTTCAAAATTTTCATGCATTGTAAGATTGTATGAAAATTCCTGTAGAAACTGGTATACAAAAATTGCCGCAAGGTATCACATTGTTTAAGAGTTGTAGACAGTTTTTAAGTTAGGCATCTGATTGGCATCTTTTTGGTATTCAACAACCGACTATTGTTTGCCCAAGTTGTTCTGTTTTGTTTGTTTTCTGTAAAGAAAAGTGTATTTCAGATGCGTTCAGGTTCCATGACTGGGTATATATCATGTCCTCCTGGGTGCCGTCGTTTTTGTGGATATCGATGACTAAAATTGACGAAAACAAATTGTTTTTGTTTGTGCGTTTTTTGAAAATAAGCACGCAATCTGTTTCTTGCGAGGGATACAAATCTTACATGCGTACTTCTACCTAGCCATGGGCAGACCTGTTGTCTTTTTTGGCTAAAAAATTCATCCCTATTCAGAAATCAGTTTCAGCACACAAACATATGGCAGAGTTTCAGGACTACCACGGAGAATGAAAAATAATTTCGATTGTTGGTGGTGGAACTATCGCAATGGTAGACAACCGTCGTGATCTATACTTCATTGTCAAACGGTTTTTAGATGTTGTTGGGGTGGGTCACCGACGATGCACAAAGAGACTATCGTCTTTCGAAGTTAGACGAACTCAATACAATTTTAAATGTGAAGATGACAATTGACAATGATGCTTTTCATACAATCTTTTATGTGGTAAATTTAGGGGTTGTCCCAATAAATGTGGAGAACGAGAACTCTTAAGAAGACCATCACATTAATGATCAAAATTATCATAAGAAAATTTTCTTCCGCAAAAGTTTGGTGGCATCACTAGCATCTATGATCAACGATTATGTATCGAAAAACAATTATGTTTACCGAAGAATATAATAATCCCATACATTTCTCACCCATAAGCCCGGCGAGTTAAAATTGAAGGTAGTGCAACATCAAATTCAAGAGCAGCCAGAGAAAGGATCACAATGCCAAATATATCGAAATACGCCAGTCTGATCGCTCTGGTTAAAAAGGCCCTAAAAGATTACTCATCGATTTTAGGAAACTGAATGATGATTTCGCATCAGACTCGCTTGCCACCGACCAATAAGACTTTTTGAGCGCATCGTTTGAAATATCCAATCCAGACGAAGGACGAAATATTTCCTTTGTAAATTGATGATGTATTTCGGAAGCAGTCGATGGTGCAGTTAAAGTAGGTGTTAATTGCACTAGGGATTGAACTTTAAATTAAATGGTCTAAGTATAGCTTTTTGTTGGGGACATAATTGGAGAAGAAAAAGTTATACAATCTAAAGAGAAACGAAAAATTACCTTGAGATTTCCGATACCAAACAATATTCGGTAGCTCCAACAATTTTTGGGTGAAACGGATTTTTCATAAAGTTCGTAGGATTTTATTCTTAATTGTCGAATCCTTTTGCGGATTTGCTTCGCAGTATTTGCACTTTGTCCAAGTTAACCCGAATTGTTAAAAACGTTAACAGTGCCGCTGGGCATCGTTTCGATTCAAGGGATACCATGGTGTCCACCAGGTATAGAATTCTGTCAAGTCGGGGAATTTTTTTTGGTCGGGGAAAGTCATGGGAAGTCTCTCGAAAAATTTTATTTTATCACAAACTGTTTTATAAAAATTATTTTTCATGCATCCTTAATAATTTACATTTATAGTTTGTTTATATATTATTTTTGCAAGCGACGCAACTTAAAATACAATTATCGCTTAATGTCATGTTTTGCATTTCCATAGTAAGAAATTTTACGATACTTAAAATTTTTTTTGTAAAAGTAAAGCCAAGACGTAATATATTTTGGTTTATGTACAAAGAAATCCGTTTGTATTCTATCGCTATGACAGTGTGATCTCAAGTTTGTCTGTTTGCACTAGCCGACTGATAAGTACGACTAAAAAAATATGTTTGAATCGGGAGGTTCGGGAGATTCAAACAAGAAATCGGGAATCTTCAGTTAGTGACTAACTATATTTATTAAAAAAAATTGAGATCCAGCAACTGTGCAAAGATGTTGAAAGGAAGCTTATGTTACGATTTGATGTTAAATTTTGATCACGCACAGTTTGTATAGCACGGTTTTTAATAGAATCCAAGGCCCACAGAATGGAAACAGATGCAGCGCACAATCTTGACAACAATACTCCAACAGGGACGAATTATTGATCTTATAAATATTAAGTAGTTGATAAGGGGGTGTAATAATTTTTACTTCTATGAGGAGCCCGATTTTTCTAGACGTGGTTATTATATGATAACGTATGCGTATTCGCCTATTTTAATTGTCACACATAGTTCAAATATCGTTAGGGAACTCGGTTTTCGTTTTGGAAACCATCAAAAGCTCTATGGTGTCCACCCAGGTATGGCATTTTGGAAAGTCAAGGGATTTTTTTTTGGTCAGGATAAGTCATGAAAAGTCATGAAATTTTAATTGTAATTTAAATTACGGAAAACTTTTATTTTAACAAAAACTTTTTTAGTATACTTCAGAGTACACCAGCGTTAATTAATGTTTAGAGTACACCAGCGTTAATTAATGTAGACTCAAAACAAAAGTCAAGTAAATGTTGCTGATTTTACAAATACTTTGTTATTATTCTTAGGAGATCAAATCAATCTTACCTGAGTCTGCTACTTTTTTTCGTTCCATCAGACCAATTGCCTCTACCCACCCTTTCAAATCACTGTTCACATAATTAAATGTAGAACAGCTACTTTTTAACGTGATTTTTTCAACAAAATTTCAATTTATTTAAATTGTGTCAATTATTTTACCTGATTATTTTAATGCCCAGTTTTTTAAGGTTATTTGACTTGGTGATTTAATTTTCTGTTTTTTTATGGCAGTTTGGATGGCGGTAATTGTCGTCAAACCATTCGTTGCGTGATTTCGGTGGTCGTTTTCCGATTGCAGCTTTTGCTGCGTATATAATGATTAATTGAAGCGTTTGCCATTCTTCTTTTTCTTTTATGGCATCTCAGACGGGATATCATGCTCTCTATGCTTTGCGCCACTATTTCCTGACATCTATTCAGCGTTTCCAGATGTTTAAATGCGTCGATATTTTAGCGGTCTGTTTTGCTTGTCTATATGTAGAGGACAACTTGCACTTGTAACTAAAGATGACAAGCATATGATCAGTGTCCATATCAGCACCTCTGTATGATCGAACGTCAGTTATACTTGTAGAGTGTATCTTAGAAATTATGACATGATCGATTTGATTTTCAGTTCCGCCGTCGTTTGATTTCCACATTGCTTTGTGGATTCATTTGTGAGCAGAAAGTGCTGAATATAACCAGATAAGATGGGCGAAAGTTCAGATGGGCGAAAGCCGTTATTGTTACTGGTATGATGCAAGCTGTTAGGGTCGATATGTGTTTTAAGTTCTGCACTTCTACAAATTTGGCACTACAACGATTTTTTTTTTATCGTGCCGTGCGATGTTATTAATGACTTTTTCGAGTTCAAGGAAGGACAAGTTTTTAATGTTAACCGCTTTGTCTTCAGTAGGTGACGATCGTTGCATTAAATTTTTGCGTGCGGATTTTCAGTGTGCATATCCGCATATTAATTGGGCAGAAGTCGATAACATGTTGATTCACGCCACGATGTATGAGAAAACAAACTTCAAATTCTTCTCGGTTTTGATGACCGAAATCAATAGTAAAGGGTACATCCTTTCGCTGTTTCATGGATTCAACTGGCTGGTCATCGTAATTCTTGTAATGCCACTATTCCCAGTGTGTTGCTATCGACTTGGTTTGTGAGTTTTAGCATGTTCTAAATTTCCATTTTTAAATCGTAGTCCGGGTACAGTTTCCGTGGTCGTTATTCTGCGAGTTCATAAATAATTTTTAAATAATTTAATTTTAAAATAATTTTTTACGGAAATGGGAGCCCTTCACCCAACGCAAATTTTCGTGATAGGTTCGTCCTGTTGTTCAGGTTCTCAAAAAAACCGTTTTACACGTTTATATAGCGACCTTCTTGATGGAGGACAGACGCTTACATGGAGGACAGACGCTTTAGTTGCATTGGTTTTAAGGCGCCAATTGACTCGTCGTTGTTGCTCTGGAAATATTTAATTTCATAACGAGGTATTTGAACAGGAAACGGGTGGGATAGCTCTGAAGTTCTTGTTCAACGATTGTACTTCGCTGATGTAATTAAATATTTGTCAGAATTTGTAATACTTTGGATGCCATTGTTGGAATTGAAAGATGTCTCATAAAGCTTACGTTTTATGTTGTCTTTTTTGTTACAAAATTATTAGTTTTATTTTTAAAATTTCATAAAAATTTCATATTTTTGCTCTGGAAAATCAGGGAATTTTGTTGTGGAAAAATAGTGGACACCATTAAGCTGTTTCTTTTGCAATTGAAATAGACCAAATTTTAATTATCCCACAGACTTTTTTTATGTCCTTACATTAAACGCAGCCATCTTTGCGTGCGGGGATTTAATCGTTCATGTATTTTGCCTTTGAAGATAGGAGACGAATGGTTTGTGCAGTGTACTGGTGGTTTTCAACAGGTCATTCATATAAACTGAAACTAGAGTGGGATAAAAATAGAGCTTATTTAGAAAATCCATCTACGAAAATGTTGCAAATTTAGCAATATTCTATAAATACATTATGGATGAGCATTCTTCTGAGGAGGTCAAATCAATGCCCACCCATTCACTGTTCATATAGAGAACAGTAGCATTTCAATGTGACTTTTTCAAGAGTTTCGCTTCTTTGAATTTCTTCGCCATCTTGGGTTTTTCATGACAATTTGAATGTCCAGATTAAAGTCAATTTCCATAAATTTCTCAAAACAAAACTAAATCGTGTACCAAAACCTCATTTAGCATGGTATTTTCTGATGTTATTTGGTAATTTATTATAATTCATACTAAAAATGACTAACTTTGTATAAAGAAAGCAAATGAAAATCGAAATTTATCGGTTATAAAAAACAATTTAGTTAAGAAATTTTCGATTGCGGAATTAAAGTCGTTCGCAACGAGCTTATTTATCAAGTTGGAATGCAAGATTCGATCAAATATTTTTGCAAAGTCTATTCTTATAACATAGTTTGACCATCTTTTGCAAGATGTGTCAGTGATGATTAAGTTAGCGTAACATAATTAATTAATAAAAAATTAATTTCATTGTAAACAATTTTGGCAAAAATTGGCACCGTCGCAATTTGTGCCGCTTTCACTCTGTCAATTTTAATAACTGAAATTATGTACTAAGAAAATGTCAAAATAACCAATACTTAATGAATGGAATTATATTTGTTAAATATAAAAACTTTTTTCAAACGAATTGTAACCACCTATTACTTTCACTCACTGTTTAACGAAAAAATTTTAGAAAAGCCCTTTAATTATTATTTTTTCCCAAAAGAAATTAAAACAAAAACAAACAGGCAAAACTTTAATTTTATCGTTAATTTTATTTATATTTCTTGACTAGTTTCGGACTCTATGAGTCCATTAACAAAGGATTTACAACTATTCAGTGAGCGAAAGTAATAGGTGGTTACAATTCGTTTGAAAAAAGTTTTTATATTTAACAAATATAATTCCATTCATTAATAATGTATCACTCACGTCACTCCGAAATTGATATTGAATAAACCAATACTTTCTTATTTATACCTTTGTATACATTTGTTGGAATTAAAATACATAAAATTCTCCCGAAGTACACATTTTGTTTTTAATAAAATGTCCAGTGTAATAAGAATTATAATATGTATCATACAAATACATTAAAACCTTTTAAGATCTTAGTCCCACAACCCACCCATAGAGGTATATGAAGGCTCGTTTCTTTGAGCAAGTAATAACGTCCATCATTAAGGAACACTCCTTAGCTAAGATTGATTGTGCTATTGTTGACTAAAAAGACTTTTATACTAAAAAATCTGTTCACTAACGAAAAATTTACAGCGACCCAAAAAATCCAATTTTTGGACCGCATTTTTAGCTAGAGTAAAAATATGAAAATTCCACTTTCAATTATTTTTAATTTCAACTCCTGGCAATTTTTATAAGTACATTATGAATGAACGGGCATCCACGGAACTTAAACCGATTTTACCTGACTCTGCAAACGCGCGCGCAACACCAGATTAGAACGCGGTGCTATTACAAGATAGCGAAGTAGTTCGACAACTACATCCAGTTCGTAAAACAAAATAAATTGTTACAGGCAGTGTTCTACTAAAGTCGAAAGATTACGCCACCCACAAAGAGCACTGTAGGAGTTACGAGTTGGAGGTGTTGCTTTTGATCGTTACACTGAAAAAAATAGTATTTACTGGCTTGATCAAAATTTGGAATTGCAATAGATTGTTTAGCGTTTTGTTCCCACATCGCAAGATGGGTGCTTCGGTGAATGCATACTTTGGTGAATGTAAACTGAGGTAAGAAAGAGGTAACACGACCAAAGGTAATTTTGGATTACAGTCTAAAAAGGTGTTTTTCCATTCTACATATTTACATAATCGATCATCTGGGGTTTTTATCGCCGATTAGTAATATGTATATCAATATTTTGTGTATAGTGGAGGGTTTCACATCCCACCAAATGCACCACAATAAAGGAATCGATTGCCAAGGTGGTAATACAAAAACAGGTGTGGCAGTCTAAAAAACTTTGCTTCTACGAAATTAAAAGAAGATTGGCATTACGAGTAGCTTACATCAAGTGATCACTCACTGCACGAAAACCATCGGATAACGGACAAGTGGAGGAATTGTTTTAAGTTATTATAGCCATTTTGTTGAAAGTTACAGTCGACTAGTTGGAAGACAGATGGAATCACGTGAATGGTGTACGAATATTTTTGAACAATGTCTCTCATTCCGAGCTCAGCTCAACTCTGGGGAAGATGGAGCTAGAAACGCTGCAGACGCTTGTCTGAATCTGCATAACAGCGGCGATGAGAACATGTAATACCACGTCAATGGAGATACTGCTAGGATTGGTTAGGCTCTACTCTACTTGCGGATTAAGAGTATGGCTCAAGGAAACCATCCGGAGATTCATCATGGATGGTATGGCAAAGGAAATGATTGAGTCTAAACATCGAGAGAGGCTTTCAAGGCAGAATCCCTTGCTTGAGCCTCATAAAGAGGGAATGATTAAGCAGTTCAACTTCGAAAAGAAATTTGCATCGTGGTTGAGAAACAAAGCAGAGTGGAGCATAGAGTCCACTACAAATGGTGAAGGGTCTTCAGGTCACCTATTTGACCCTCATATAATTTCTAATTCTAATATCAGATTTTGAAATATTGGCAATAAAAATCAAAACATTTCTGTTAACCAACTCTCGTTTTGTAATTTTATAAGTTTGTAAATTATACAAATTATTCAAGTAATGGGCATCTACCGTCTGTGGTTTTAAACTTATTATCTACATGAAACTGTGGGTTAGATAATAAGCGTATTATAACAACTGTAACAGCACTAAGCGTAGAAATTAGCGAAAGAGGTTTAGTCTGGTAAGGTGATTAATGATTTTAATTGGCATCGAAGCGCCTTTAAAAATCTTAGAAACCACATTATTAAATCTAACATAGTGTAAGAATTATTCTGTTAGATTTAATAATTACAATTTAACTGCTTATATTCCTGTCAAGCATGCAATTTATTGCATTTAAAACAAATTTAATTACTATTATAAATTAAACTAAAATGTTTTTATTTATTTATTTATTTAAAGTTTTATTAGCCGTGAAGCTTTATAATTATATGACACATTTTATATAAATTTTCTAATAAATTCATCAAATTTCTCTAAAAATTCACAAATTATTAAACAAAATTATTTTAATGTAATTTGAAAGTTCCATTTTAAAACCGTTGATATTAAATAAGTTTTTTATTTTTATTTTTTTTTTCATTTTAAATGTTTTTATTCTAGTTTAATAACCTTATGGGAACAGTTTATCGGAAAGGGAATGTCCTGTTTACTCCTGATGGAAACTCCGTAATAAGTCCCGTTGGAAATCGTATAACAATCTATGATTTGAAAAAGTAAGAAATTAAACATTTTCTGTAACTAATACCGCATTTATAGCGGCATAGCAAATTAGTAGATGTAATTTAAATCTGTGCTGTTACCACTTTTTATTTTAAAAGCTTGCAACTAATTTGATATCTAGCCTTACTAAAAATCAATTTTTTTTTAATTTAATACTTCACTCTGTGAACACCATTGCAAATAAAAATCTTTGATTTCTACACCATCTTCTTTTCCCAAAAATTAATATACTATCTACTTATTTGCTATGTCGCTGTAAATGCGGTATAAGTAACATTAAATAAATAATTTATCTTTTAAGCAATAAAGCCAAGACGCTTTCATTTGAAAGTGATTACAATTACAATGCATTAGATATATCACCAAATGGTTGTATAATGGTTGCCGCAAACGAAAATGGTTTAGTACAAATGATAAGTATGATCTCGACGATGGTAATTGATAATTATAAATTCAATTCATCAGTAACTTGTGTTAAATTTAGTCCAAATGGAAAGTATTTCGCAGTTGCTCACGACAATTTTGTGGTGCTTTTTACTACTCCCGGTGAATTAACGGGAACGTTTAATAGCTTTGCAATTCAGCGTCGTTTTATATGTTCCAATGATGAAGTTACAACTATAGATTGGTCATATGATTCCAAAATTATAATTGCTGGATCGAAAGATAATACAACAAAAGTATTAGGTGTAGAATTTTTTGAGAATTTTCGTCGTTTCGTATTACCAGGACATTCGGAACCAATTGTTGGTTGTTATTTTGAAGAAAATAGTTATAATGTAAATACAATTAGTCGAAATGGTCAATTTTGTATATGGGAATGTAGTTTAACATCGGATGATTTAGTAGTTGTTCCCACAGATAATTTTAAGGACGAAATCGAACCACAAATAAAAAAAATACGATCAATTGAAAATGAAAATGAAATTGAAGATGATATTGATTTAGAAAAGGCTATTGAGAAGGCTGATAATCAAAGAAATAAAGATTTGAACGAAATCGCTATCGATGAAAGCTTGAATGGTGAAGGACGTGATGAACAGAGCAAAGTTATAAATAAAGAGACACAACGGCATCCTTTTTACTATAAGAAACTTGTTCGACATTACTTAGGAGACGAACCTCGTAAAGAGAATCCAAGAGCATATTTAACGTCTGCAACCTATCATAAAAAATTAAAATTCTTAGTTGCTGCATTTTCTACTGGTGCATTTTATTTATATGAAATTCCTGATGTAAATATGATTCACTCGTTAAGCATAACAGATTATTCGATTGATACAGCTTCGTTTAACGTAAGTGGAGATTGGATCGTACTTGCGTCATCCCAATTAGGACAAATGTTAGTGTGGGAATGGCAAAGTGAACAATATATAATGAAACAACAAGGTCATTCAAGTGAAATGACTTGTATAACATATTCACCGGATGGACAATATATTGCAACGGGTGGTGCTGATTCCAAAGTAAAGTTATGGAATGTAGGTAGTGGTTTTTGTTTTGTAACATTTAGCGAACATTCGAGTTGTATTACCGCAATACAATTTAATAATAAAAAAAAATTTGTTGTAAGCGCTTCTGTGGATGGTACTGTCAGAGCGTATGATTATATTCGGTATCGTAACTTTAGAACATTCACAACACCACAACCAGTTCAATTTGCTAGTGTTGCTGTTGATGTTTCTGGAGAATTTGTAGCAGCCGGTGGTCAAGATGTTTTTGAAATCTTCTTATGGTCGACTAAATTAGGCAGATTACTTGAAGTGATTAGTGGACATGAAGGGCCAGTTGTTGATATTGCATTTTCACCTATTATTACGTCGACAAGTTTGATTTCTGGATCATGGGATAAAACAATAAGAATATGGAATTGCTTAGAATCGTCCAGTGATCATGAAACGATCAATGTATTATCTGATGTTGTAGCGGTTGCATTTAAACCTGACGGTGAAGAAGTTGCAGTTGCTACAATTAATGGAAATATTTCGTTATTTAATGTAAAAACAGCCCAACAATTAGGAGTTATTGAAGGACGGAATGATTTAAGTAGTGGTAGATCGGAAGTTGATATTACAACGGCTAAGAAAAATATTGAAGGAAAGTATGTATATTCTTTGCATTAATAAATAAACTATCAGATTTTAATAAATATTTTATTTTGTATTAAGATCGTTCACAACTATAACCTATTCAGCCGATGGAGAGTGTATTTTAGCTGCTGGTAAATCAAAAAATGTTTGTATATATCATGTTCGTGAAAAATTATTGATCAAAAAGTTTGAGATTACCCAAAATCAAAGTTTTGATAGTTTAAACGAATTCATAAGTCGTCGCCAGATAACAGATTTTGGAAATCTAGCTTTGATAGAGGATCGTGAAGAGTTAGAAGGAGGTCGAACTAAAATTAGATTACCCGGTGTATTAAAAGGTGATATGGCAGCAAGAAATTTTAAACCAGAGGTGAATGTTTTTAGTGTCAAATTTTCTCCGACTGGTCAAGCTTGGGCTGCTGCGACGACAGAGGGTTTATTAATTTATTCACTTGATAAAGGAATCGTTTTTGATCCGTATCATTTATCATTGGAAATAACTCCAAAAAGTACAAGGAAAAGTTTAAGGAAAAAAGAATATTCTTCAGCTTTATTGATGGCGTTGAAATTAAATGAACCAGTTTTGGTACATGAGGTTATTGAAGGAATTCCTTTTAAAGACAGTAAGTAACTTATACATTTTTATTAAATATTATTACCTTACCGATTAAAGGCCAACATATGTATTTATCTCCTTCACTTAATATGTAAAACCTTAGAACAAAAATTTAAATTTGAAACTCAAACTCAATGTAAGGTCAAAATCAAATCTAATTGATTTTTGAGTTAACTTAAATTCAAAAAATCCTAGAAATTTATTTTCTAGGTCGATAACTAAATATGCTAACGTAAATTACAATATTCACCATCGTTTCCGCCATACATTTGTAGGTTCCAATTTCTCCATCTACCACTTTCTTAGCTCAACCTCAATGTTTATTTAGTTTTTATTTTAAATTTTTATAATTTTTTATTTGTTTGTGCAAAAAATAAAATTAAAACGTTTTTAGATTTGTTAGTTTTTACCTATTGAAGGTCGACACAATGCAATTTCATAAACTTTGTAGTTAAATTTATGAAAGTGGTGGTATAGTAGCATTGAATTAGATATATGTGTAAAATAAGTTAAAAGTTCAAGTTCACATTACAATGTATTTTGTTTCTGTAATCTGATTAAGTGTAAGTTTAGCGCCACATCTTCTTTATAGATTGTTTTATAATGGTTTACCATTTTTGTGTGGAAATTTGGATGAAAAATATAAATTATAAAATTAGAGATATTTAATGATATTTAATTATTATTTATAAAAATTTTATATGGCCTAAACAGTATCTAAATACGAGTAAAACTGAAAACCTAATAATTATGACGGCAATGTTCTGATTCAACAATTTCATCTTTTCAAAAAACACAACACATTATCTACCCATACCAAGTTTTTTCTATTATTTCAGAAAACTTCCCAAAAATCTTTTTAATTTAGGTAAACACTTAATATCAATAATAACAAATGACACGAGTTGATATTTTCCAACCCACGTGTTCCAATCGGTTCAGAAAACTTGAAAAATCTCCATTTAGTCTAAATGCTGTTTTTAATACTTACAGTTTTTGTGAACAAACGACATTTAATCTAACACGACCTGATATTTTCCAACCCAACTGTTTTTATCAGTCCATAAAACTTCTAAGAAAACCTCTCAAGTTAGCTTAAATGCTTCTTTTTAAAACTTATTTATTTGTTTTAGTAAAAACGACACTGAATCTGCAAGAAATTGATATTCTCCAACTACACCTATTAGTCATCAGTGACCACAGCTGGATTCACTCAAAAAACTTCTCACAATTCTTTGCCGTTTAGCTTAAATACATCTTTTCACTTATTACAACCTGATATTTCAACTGTTCCTATTATGAAGTAGCTGAAGTTGGAAAATTCACTCATATTTTATGTTCAATTCCATTTAATGCCATCCAAATCATTACTTTTATTTTTATGTGATTTTGTCAAATGTTTCTAGTACAAAATGTAATAATCAAGCTCTTGATCATCTCACATATAGATGTCGACCATCAGCCTTTTTTCACATTCAAAGTTATTACTTATTATCACTTAAAATAAATGTGTCTTAAGCAAATAATTATCCATTTTTTACACATTTAATGAGTCTTTGACACACTTCCGGTTCAGTTAGTGAACCCATCGTTCTTTCGGCTATTGCAATTAACGAATTTTTAAAATCAATTAAAATTTTGCACGTCTGTGTGTGGGTGGGTGGTTGCGTGACGTTCCTGCATAGGATCTTGATGAAACTTTGGCAAATGGTCCAGGTTTAATTGAAAATGGAAGATCTGGATTCATTTCAAATTTGCACAAAATGGCAGGGGGTCTTCCGAACAACTCTAAGTTTAAATCTAAAATAACTTGGAATCCCTGCTTATGATCTTATGGAAACTTGGTATATAAGGTTTTAGTACTATTTCCTATATTTCTGCATACCATCATCCAGTTTGTCACTTCCGGTTAAAAAGTTTTTTTTTCAGGTGCCTACTGTAGCTTACAATTACCGATCGATTTCCATAAAACGTTGGAAAACGCTTTTAAGTAACATGAGAAAGATTTTATCAGCTTTTGGAGTACATTGGTTAAAGGGTTCCATACAACATGTGGTTTTTTTCCACCATGTTTTTTGTTTGTTGGGAGCATACAACATTCGTTCGTGAATGAATTTTAATGGCACTTTCGAAAAAAATGCAAATATGTATGGCAAGGAGCTGATTAGTTTTTTAGCGATAGTGAACAAAGTGGTGTGGGGTGGGGTCCTCGAGTACCTGTTTTTTTTTAATTCTCAATAGCACCTGTACCTCATAATCGAATTAGATGAAACTTGGTACATAAGCATTTAGTACGGTTCACAACAGTTCTGCATCACAACTTCTGGTTTGTCACTTCCGGTTAAAATTTTTTTTTTTTTCTTGTACAACAGAATTAATGTTTGTTGGCTTTAATATTTTTTTTATAATTAGAACTACGCGAAATCTATAACATTGGCTAGCCTTTAATTAAAGTATTTGATGGATATTAGCTCACTATATATCCAGAGTACTATGTTTTCAGAGCTGTGGTGAAGTCAGCCTATGCATCAGCGTCGCAATATTTTTTTCATTGAAAGGGACTGAACTTTAGAATCTGGTGATATCAAACTAAAATGAAACGGTTCCATTCTTGATCTTAACGTTACGGAAACGGTATTTTACTATCTAAGAGGTAGAGAGGATAATGTATTTGTAGTATCTTAATAGCATAACAGCAATTTTTATTTTGCTTTTGGGAAGAAATTTTACTTGTAAAATTCATTTGTATTTTGTATCCGTTCAACTCAGCTCTGTTAGAGCGCTACCCATGTAACTCAAGGGTGGTAAAAGACAGTTTTAAAAATCCCAAATCTACTGATTGGGACATGTACAAACTACTTCTTAACCAATTATTTCTTGACTTTGATCCGTCAATCAAGAGTACACAAGACATTGAAAATGTTGATAATCGGATTCAAGAGTATATGGTCAAGGCTTTTGTAGAATCTTGTCCACATAGGGTGTTCCATCATGAAGGAAATTCACCTTGGTGGAATAGAAAACTGAAAAAGCTGAGATCTACAACCAGGAAACTTTTAAGGAAAGCCAATCAAACAAATAATACCGATGACTGGATCATTTATCGTGATAGTCGGAGGGAATATAAATACAGTATTCGAAGTGCTAGAGGGAGTACTTGGAAGAAATTTTGTGAATCAATTAAGAGGTATCCTGTGGCAGCTAGGCTTCACAAAGTACTCTCAAAAGAGCCCAAATACCAACCGGGCTTACTGCTTATGCCAAATGGTAGTTATACGTCATTACACTCTGTGGAAGAAACAGCCCAACATCTGCTTTGTACAGATTTTCCGGGTAGCAGAGATGAGCAGTGCTGAGATGATGGAACAACTGTAACTCCAAATAAAGACAGTTGGATCTTGGTTGAGAATGTGGTGAACATAAGATCTCTGAGCTGGGCTATAGATTCCTTCAACCCCTCTAAATCTCCTGGTCCTGATGGAATCTATCCATGCATGCTACAGAATAATGTGCATTGCCTCATTGAATCACTTAAATTTATATAGGGCATGTCTAGCATATGGCTATGTCCCAGAAACGTGGCGGAAAGCTTGAGTTGTTTTCATACCTAAACCAGGTAAAAACAACTACAGTGAAGCCAAGTCATTTCGACCAATAAGTCTGAACCACCTTGTCCTCAAAATTCTGGGAAGGCTGGTTGACCGTTATATAAGGGACACCGCCTTACTACAGTTTCCACTAAGTACCAATCAGCATGCATACCAGATTTGTAAATCGGTAGAAACAGCTGCACATCATTTGGTGACTAAAATTGAAAGAGCACTTGATCCAAAAGAATTCGCATTGGGTGTTTTTTTAGATACAGAAGGTGCTTTTGATAAAACCAATCAGGACTGCAGCATCGCTACATGGAATTAGTAGCACGATCTCAAATGGATTGTGTCTATGTTGAGTTGCCGCATTGCATTTGTTGAAATAGGTAATACTACTGTTCCAGTTTCAGTCAAACTAGGTTGTCCACAGGGTGGTGTTCTCTCACCTCTTCTGTGGACCTTGGTAATTGATAGTCTTCTTAAGAGACTGAATCAATCGGGACCCTATTTTCAGGGTTACGTTGATGATATTGCCATACTGGCAATTGGGAAAGACCTTCGCACTCTGGTGGATCTGATGCAAAATTCACTGAAGGTGGTTGAAGAGTGGTGTGGGAAGCAATGACTTTCAGTCCATCCAACAAGAGAAAAGTGTCTACAACACCAAGTCTGTATCTTTTCAGAATGCAGTTAAGCTACTCAGATGAGGTTAAGTTTAGACATTATTCTCGACAAAAGGTTAAATTAGAATACTCATTTAATAAAAAAGATTGATAAGGCTGTCATTTCTTTTTGGCAATGCCGTCGGTCCTTTGGTCGTTATTGGCGCCTTAGTCCCGACATTATTCTATGGATATACACAGCAATAATCAGACCAACACTTGTTTTTTCATGTCTGGTGGCCAAAGACGGAGAAACAATACGTCCGTCCTAGATTAAATAAAAGACAGAGAATGGCATGTGTAGGTATTAGTGGCTCAATGCGTACCACACCAACACTGTCGTTGGAGGCCATGTTGGGTCTGGCTCCTTTACATTTGCATGTAGAGTACATGGATAAAAGAGCTGTCTACAGACGGCATGTGGCAGGAACGTGGGTAAACAGAGGGAAACCATGAGTTCATGGTCACATACTTGATTGAACTAGATTTGCATGGTGACGTCATGACCAAAGTATATAACTTTGAGAAGCCCGCTGAACTGGTCATCTTTGCTAGAGATAAATGTGAGGGAACTTGGTCCGAATGGTCATCCAGCGAGATTTATGTTTTCTATACAGATGGCTCACTGTTGAATGAAAGTACAGGAGCTGGCGTGAACCTGGAAGCAGATAATGTCATAAACAGCAAGAAATTTCCGCTTGGACGGTTTTGTACTGTTCTTCAAGCGGAGGTGTATGCTATCAATGAATGCACGCATGTAATAACTCGTCTGCGGCTGCAACGGAAAAAATCTGCATCTGTTCGGATAGCCAAACAGCTATCAAAACACTGGTAAACCCGGAGACTACGTCCAAACTCTTCAATGAGTGTAGGAAAAATCTTTGTAGGATAGCGCGACACAACAATATCACTTTGCGTTGGGTTCCACGGCATAGTGGCATTCCTGACAACATAAAAACGCATGAACTTGCAAGGGCTGGAGCGGGCATGAAATACTCAGGTCCAGAACCCGCCTTAGGATTATCCAAAACGTTTGCCTCGTCACTGTTAAAGGTGGATGCCGACCTGAAGATGAAGGCCTTGTGGAATGCGTCATCAACAGGCAGACAAAGATGTTTTTAGCATTTCAGATAAAAATGTTAATTTTCTTTTAAATATGATGAGGAACTCTCAGCACTGTGGTCGGTGTCCTTGCAGGACATGGACATCTAAATAATTACCTTTTTACCATGGGACTTAGTGAAAGTGTAGTAAAACCAATTACAGAGTTTTCCTACAACAACTCTCCAAACTATTATCGCAAAATCTTTCAAAATCTTACCAATTAATATAAAAAAATTGACCTAAAACTCAATTAATATTAAAAACAAACGATGAGAAAAATTCTAGTTTAAATATTTCATAAATTACTTTTACTAAAATCTGGGTTATTTCCAAATATTTGCTAAATCGTTTTGTTAAAATAAAATCAAAATAAATTCGCGACATTGGCATTAAATAAAATGTAATAAAAACAAAAACTAAAGTTTTGGTTAGTGGGCCAATTGTTTCAATATTAACAAACAATAATTGCAACGCGTAATCAATTTTCAATTTTTAAAAGTAATATTCAACCGGTGAAACAGATGAGTCGTTAAGTAAAAATCAATCAAGTGGGTCGTTTCAAACAAATCAATAAAAGTCAGTCGTTTTACAAAAATCAAAGAAATCAGTAGTTCAGTGGCAATATTAGCAGCAAGTTTTTAAAAATAACAAAAAACCGTCAATCGGTCAACAGTCAGAAGTGAAGTGAAATCTATCGGGATTGAAAAACTTTTTACATCGACTCAAGAAGCCTTATTTTTGTGTTGCAGATTTAGCGATGTTAAACACAAGTCTATTCAATATCCACTCCAAGAAGTCTATAGAATCAATTAACAGCTCTCTATCAGTGGTGACTGCAGTGTGAGATTTAGGGAGATTGAGAAATTTAGGAGATGCATGTGATGCATCCAATGTGCTGTCATAACCAAAACTATGGATTGGGTGCACTGTAGAAATAAGTAAATCAATAATGTATAGACTATAGAAGAAACAAGGTTGGTGGGAGTGCAGAGCCTTGAGGAACACCAGCATTGGTTGTGAAAATATTGGATGTAATACCATCTAAATTCTAAACTAACATGAAAGTGGTGACCTGTAAGAAAACTATGAATCCATGAGACATTAAATCATCTATGCCGTTAGATTTTAACCTAGCTATGATATTTTTATGCCACACTTTACCAAGTGCTTTAGAAATATCAATTGAAATGCTGAATGTTTCACCATGGTTCTCCAGCGATTTGTTCCAGAGATGGGATACGTAGGTTAACAGATCACCTGTTCATCACTTCTACGAAAACTATACTCAATAATAATTCGTGACATCTCCAAATATTCGTTTAGATTGTAGTTAACATGTTTATCAAATATTTTAGCCAAAACTGACAGAATTGCAATTGGTTTAAAATTGTTAGGGTCTATCTTACTGCCCTGCTTTGATATGGGTTGAACACTGGCCAGCTTCCAAGAATCGGGAAATATTCCGGTTTTGTAAGAACGTTGCCTTGAAATTTTTTAAGAATCAGGGGATTGAATACCGTCGGGGCAAGCGGATTTGTTGATATCGATAGAAAGAAGCATTTTTCGTACAATATTACAACGAAAAATAATTGGTTTCATTTTTGTTTCAACTGGGGAAATGAGTGTAGGAAAATGGGGGGTTCAACTATGTTTGAGTTTTCTGCGAAAATACGACCCAAGAGATCCGCCTTTTCCTTCGAGTCGCTCACGGGAATGTCATTCATAACTAATCTTGGGTAAAATTGTGTAAAATTTCTCTGGACTGATTTAACTGCCTGAAAGGAATTACGTAAGTCAGATGGGTGCTTCGGGATTTTTTTGCTTTCTTTTGAATAAACGCTTGTTTGTCCAACTCTATTTTGTATTTACTAATATTTCTTGGTTTCTTATAGGCGCAATAGAGGTTGCATGTGTTTTATTTTACGTCTTAAATGCTTTGCGTTTATTCCTCACCGCCTCATCAACATCCCCCGTGAATTAAGGCTCAGTTTTAGGAGTGATTAGTCGATTTGAAATAAACCGCCGCATTCCATCTTTCATGATTTCAGAAACTCTTAATGCTGATGTGCTAGGATCCTGCTCAACACAACAAATAGTTTTCCAAGAAATTTTTTCATAAAAGTTTCTCAGTCCCTCTCAGTCAGCGCGTTTATAGTTCCAAACGCTACGATGATTAGCTGGTGGTGTCTTTGTGTTTGGGAAGTAAATGGCACAACTGCTGATATTAGTAAATGTACTGGTTAACCGAGGAGGTTGTGTCTTTGTTGTATTTGGTTCGTTTGTCAAAAACAGAGCCAGAAAATTATTGTTATGATTTGTATTATCTGGTATTCTAGTGGAACACTATCATTTGAATTAGAATACAATATTTAAAATTTATTCACGCACGAAGTTTGTATGTATGCCCAATAAACTTAAACAACAGAGTGAGAAAAATCACCAGTTGCACGTTAGCGACTTACCACTGCTTGGGCCATCCCAATATCTAATAAAGCTTTCCTATAATGATTGTAGTCTTTTACCAACGTTTCATGCAACTCGCTTCGATAAAGGATTATAAAAAATTGCTGTTTACGAAATAATCGATATAATCAGAAAAACTTGTGTTCTTGCAAATAGTAAACGACGCATAATAAACGACGAATTTATTTAACCCTTTTTCATTCAACTGATAATAATAATATAATATGTTGTGAGAAAAATTATTAAGATAATTTATATTAAAATCAACAGATTGAATTTTTCAAGCAAAAGCAAGACAACGGTTTGAAGAGACTGCATTCAGGAGGATGAGGATGTATGTTTATAGTATTTAATTTAAGAGAAATTATTCCATGAATTCTTTAATTTAACTAGACCTAAGAAGTTCTTTAGAGTTTTACTACTTTTAGCTCTATTACAGCACAAAAACAAAAAAATGACCAAGATTTTATCATAAAAACATAATAACACGATCTTCTTCACATCTAAGTGTGAAACTTACTCTTTTTAGTTTGTTTATTTACCTACTCTATCATAGAGTGCGTAGTTTTTATTTTATTTTCCTATTAGATAAAATTACTCAATTTCCTGTTACGTGTTATTTGGTTTTTGTTATCTTCAAATATTTATTAAGGTGTTATTCAGTTATAGTGGCAACACTTTAAAGAAAGAAAATTAACAATGGAATTTGTTTACATCGCACTCCATAATCGTTACAATATATATAAATAATGAGAAATATTTTAAATAATTTTTTATTTATTAAAATTAATTTTTATTTACTTGTTGATGATGTGCGATTACTTGCTCGAAGAAATGGACCTCTATATAACTCTATTTATTATTTTAATCATTAAGAATAAGAGTGCTTCACCTGAATGAAGAGTATTCCACCAGCTGGATTATTAGCAACATAGTATTAGTAATGTTTTTGCAAATTCAAAAAAAATGTTTAACCTTTTATTTTGTTTCTACTGCCTACATATTATCTTAAAATATTGGCATATATCATATACGAATTTTCTTCGACCTATGATAAATTCTCATCATTTTTTGGAAAATTATTTTGGATTATTTAATTAAATTTGATAGTTTCTTTTATTTTATATGAAATCCTAATTATATATTTGGGCTATTAACTATATGTCCTGGTTGAAAGTTTCAGAAAAATAGACGGGTGGTAGCAAATTTGAAAAGTTGATCTAGTTATCTCTATAGTGGAATATGATCAGAATTGGCAAGTTTTCTGTACATAAGCGTTTTTAAAAGCAAAATGCAGCCTTTAGACAGCGTGACTTTTAATAATGCAAATATTTTGTTTTGCAGCCATGCCATCGTTTAAAAAGAAATCCAAAGATCCCGGGATGCAAAATTTATGAAGCTCTTTATTCCGTACTATCCCGTTACGAGATAACGTACTATCCCGTCCATCCCGTACTATAAACATTTTAACTATAAACCGATGGTATATAAAAGTTTTTTATGGTTTTGGTCGTATAATTTGCAAAATTTTGTGCAACCATTTAATTCAATTTTGGCTGAGTTTAATATTATATAGTAGACATACAACAGTCATTACTTGGGTCTGAAAGACCTAAGTATTACATTCATAAACTAAAAGTGAAATTCTTCACCCCACTTTTTTTGGCATTTGTCTCGACGTTTTAGGACCTACTGATTCTAAAAAAGCAAAAAAAAAATGTATATCTGTCTGCCGGCCGGCCGGGGGTCCGTCCGGCCGTCACAACCGACGAAATCCAGAAAACCGCAGGACGGATTTCAAAAGTTTTGGTTTCTAAAGAAAGGTTTACTCAATAGAAAGAACCGGAAGGACGATGGGCTCGATAACTGTACCGGAAGTGTGTCAAAATAATCGTCAAGTGTGTCAAAACAAGGAAATTTGCATATTTTTTGCTTAAAAAACGTTCATTTTTAGTGATATTGAGTAGGAACAAAGGATGTGGAGAAATCTGAATGGTCGGGATTGGTATGTGAGATATAAAACTAGATTATTGCATTATAAGTTTGTCAAAAAAATGTTGTCAAGTGTGTCAAAAGAAAGATTTTTATTTATTTGTTTACCCAATGTTTTGGAAAAAAATAAAATTAATTATTTGTTTGACATGAATTTTTATTAATATTATTGAGAATTTTATTGCATTATAAGTTTGTCAAAAAAATATTGTCAAGTGCGTCAATAATAATAAACGACGCTCTAAAAATGAAAATTTTAAACTTTATTTTTGTGCCACTGATGCTCTATATAGGTGCGTTGGCTATCCTCTCCCACTTTATTAATTTTAACACAATTTAATTCATTTTCTGGTTGAGTTCTAAACTTTAACACAGATAAAAAGTTAGTAGGTTTTAAACATTCCCGGCTCCCGCATAGAGGGATCAGTTTTGTTAACTTTTAATTAATTTTTTTTTATTTTTTATCTACGGGTCTAACAACCCGCGTACTCCAGTTGATATTGACAAACGAGCTAACATGAGATTTCACATACCACTGGCAATAGCAGTTAGATATCACTAGGCAGGTTTATATTTTAGGGGTGCTGGCGGATAACCTTATTTTTTGGTCGATTGTTGGTCGGCTGACTGACCTTTTCCTGACTTGCATTTTAATATTTGCAAACGTTGTTTTATTTTATAAATTCCTCACCTAATATAACTAGCTCGTTTGTAGTTTCTTTTACATTGTTAGGTACTAGTATTTGACTAGTTGGCTGAACTTTCTATTCGGCAGAGCCTTCGATTCCTCGACCACTACACGCGTTTTTAATTAAATTTTATAATTCCATCAAAACCTCTATTTTCCAGTGGAACGAAAAAAGCCTATATTGTTGATGAAGTGGATAAATTGATTAATTTTAGTATATTTGGTGTGGAACGATTTTATTACAGAACAAAAAACAAATTATAAATTCTTCAAAATGTTTTAATTTAATATCGCTATGATTCCGCTATCTCTATGAAAAACAGTTGCCCCGTTACAACTTTCAGGGTTTTTTCAAAAATACAATTAATGGGAATTTTGTAATATTTATGGAATATTCATAAATAAAATGACATAACATTATATAAAGAAAATATGGAGGGGCTGAAATCTCACAGCTCTGAGATATCAAGACTTCGGTCTGGGTTAAGGATTTTGATATAGTTTTCGGCAAAAAACTTTTATGAGGATATGGTTTTTAGTTTTGGGCAGCGATGTATATCAAACATAACTCTTTGTTAAAGTACAAGTAATTTTTATTTCTGTTTAGAAATTTATTACAAAACTAACACGAAACATCAATACGTTGCCGGAAAATTATAATCAAAATTCCAAAAATATTGTTAAATTAAATAAAATCAAACTTTTTCGAAATTCCAAAAATATTCCAAAAATTAGAATACATCAAATATTTAAACTTTTTCTAAATTCCAATAATATTCCAAAAATTCTTAAAAATTTAGACTTTTCCAAAATTCAATTCTTAATCAAAATTCCAAAAATATTGTTAAATAAAATAAAATCAAACTTTTTCGAAATTCCAAAAATATTCCAAAAATTAGAATACATCAAATATTCAAACTTTTTTCAAAATTCCAAAAATTATAATAAAATCAAATATTTAAAACTTTTCAAAATTCTAAAAATATTCCAAAAATTCTTACCAAATCAAAAAATTAAACTTTTTTCAAAATTCTAAATATATATATTTAGAATAAAATTGAATAAATTCCAAAATTCTATTTTTTTCAAAATTCTAAAAATATTGCAAAAATTATAACAAAATCAAAAATTGAAACTTTTGCAAAATTCCAAAAATATTCTAAACATTAGAATAAAATCAAATATTTAAACTTTTTCTAAATGCCAATAATATTCCAAAAATTCTTAAAAATTCAAACTTTTTCGAAATTCTAAAAATATTGCAAAAAATATTACAAAATCAAAAATTTTAAATTTTTTGCAAGTTCCAAAAATTATAATAAAATCAAAAATTAAAACTTTCTCAAAATTCTAAAAATATTCAAAAAATTCTTAGAAAATCAAAAATTAAAACTCTTTCCAAAATTCTAAAAATATTGCAAAAATTATTACAAAATCAAAAATACAAACTTTTTTCAAAATTCCAGAAATATTTCAAAAACTATAAAAAATTCTAAAATTTCCATGTCCAATTTCATGTTCAATTACATTTACGTCATAAAAACAGCTACATTTTTTTTCCAAAAAATTGGCTAAAAAAATAAATGAAATCATTTTTTGACACACTTGACATTATTTTTTGACAAACTTATAATGCCATAATTCTCTATAATAATAATAAAATTTCATGTCATACAAACTATTAATTTTATTTTTTTCTAAAAAAAATGGGTAAAAACTAAAAAAAAACCTTTATTTTGATAGACTTGACAATATTTTTTTACCAAACATATAATGCCATAATTCTCAATAATAATAATAAAATTTCATTTCAAACAAACAATTTTATTTTTTTCCAAAAAATTGGGTAAAAAAATAAATAAAAATCTTTCTGTTGACACACTTGACAACATTTTTTTGACAAACTTATAATGCAATACTCTAGATTTTGGTCTCACATACCAATCCCGACCATCAAGATTTCTCCAAATTACTCCACTTAAAATGAACGTTTCTTAAGCCAAAAATATGAAAATTTGCTGTTTTTGACACACTTAATGATTTTTTTGATACACTTCCGGTACAGTTATCGAACACAGCGTCCTTTAGGACCTGTCCCTTGAGTATACCTATTTTTAGAAATAAAATCTTTTGAAATCCTTCTAGCGGTTTTCCCTGCAGCGTAGGTAATGACGGCCGGCCGGCAGACAGACATACATTTTTTTTTGCTTTTTTAGAATCAGTAGGTCCTAAAACGTCGAGAAATTCCAAAAAAAGTGGGGGTAAGAATTTCACTTTTGGCTCATGAATGTAATACTTAGGTCTTTCAGACCGAAGTAATTTTGTAGTGGGAGCTTTTGCAATACGATATTGAGAAAAAGGTAATCTATAATTGTGAAGATAATTGTCAAAAACGAACATATAAGTGAAAGTACATATTTGATAATTGGAAATATTGTAGCTGTGTTTTTGACTCTGCATTGTACTGGTTGTAATTTTATGTAATCGAATGTTTCTGAAGCAGTAGACCAGCATGATATCGATAAAACCGTCGTTTACTTCTTAAAAGTTGGCATTATCACATACTATTTAGTGATCCGAATTGGAGTGGATGGAGTTTATAGGAAAGGTGGAGTGCATTGAGTTTATAGCAAAAAGTAAAAAACATTTAAGTTAAATCGTAAATTCCTTTCTTCAAGTTTGATTGATTTCACTTTTAACTTTTCGACGGATCGATGACTCGGATTCTGAGATTTTAAGTTGTGATTCTAAATCGCGTTACAAAAAATAATCTCAGAATCAAATCGCGATGGTGTCACAGACTCCAAAGCTACTGCAATCTATTAACTGAAATCTACTTGAAGCATGCGAGTCTACTACCTAGTCATTCGTAGAACTTCTATCTGGAAATATGAGCAGCTTCGACCCATGAATGCCAAAGTTGTCTTAAAGATTGTTGGTGCTGTGTCTTAATCTAGTAGAAGTTTTAAAAAATCAATATAATAGCTACCTCTCTGATTTTTGTTTTTTTTTGTTTGCAGGAGTTACGAAAATGAAATAGTCCAAATAGAATGTAGGAAATTGAAAAGTTTTAAGCTTAATTTTGTCTCGTAAAAGTCAAAAACTGTTTTCAATAATAAAACGGATTCTGTTTAAAAACTGACGATTGTTAAAAAATTTCGGCTTCAAAGTACCTGAAAAAAAAACCTTCAAAACTGATTTTTTTTTCTACTGCACACGTATGTTAGATGTTTGGATTGAGTATTAGCATATAATCTTGATATCATCTAACATTATTTTCTTACCCATACGGAAACTTAAAACGATTAATTTCGAAATTTTTAAAACATCAATCAAACTATACATATTTAATTCTAACTGTTAATCAAATTTATGTTCAACTCAATAACTTCTAATGTTTGAAAATCGATTATCTAGAAATTATTTTCATTAAAAGTTCAAGTTCATATAGCTATTAAAATTTATGTTTGAAAAAAAAATAAAGTTTAACAAAACACATTATTTAAATGAAGGAAATTTGATTTTATTTAGTTTTTAAAACGTTTGTTTGAATAAATAAATACGTGTTTTTGCAAACAAACTTATAACAACAGATCAATAAAATATTCCATGTGAATTATTTAAAAAAAAAAATGTGCCCCAGATTTTTTGTTCACTTCCGACAATTTTCTTCCTCTCCGATTACCATAAAATGTGCAATTTAGATTTAATAGTTCATTTCAGTTTTAATAGTTAGTCTTGAAATTAAATTTATTACTTACCTTTGCATTTAAACAAAACAGAGGAATCTATTTAAAGTTTTGATAGCAGAAGTAAAAAAGCAGAAAATAGAATTAATTGTTTTATTATTGGTTTGGTCTATTTAGCATGTTATATTAGTTTAGTGTTTGGTATTTTTATTAGATTTGTTAATAATTTTAGTTAAGAAAATTATGTTGAAACGATCCTGTATCAAATCAATCACCAAAACAAAGTGAGGGAGTTTAAACCAACCTCTTTTTCCATTTATTCAATTTTTTTTAGTCATATTCACATCATAAAATATCATAATCACAAAATTATTTTGTTATTTCAGTTGAGCTAGTAATAACACAACTCCCAGATGAATTCGCTCACCGCACCCTACAGTTCATTATAAAATTAGTAAATTCAACACAGCATATTGAATATTATTTGAAATGGTCAAATTTACTATTAACAAATTTAGGTCAAAAAGAAAACTTACTTTCACATCAAACTTTAATTTCATTGCAGCAAAGTTTTAGTAAAAAATATGAATCCTTGAGCAAAATGTAAACAAATCGTATAATAAGAACAAATAATTTTATAGAATTCTAATTATTTTTTTAAATTTTCTAGATGTGATTTTAATAAATATACATTAAGAGTAATAAAAGCTAAAGCTGCGGCCGAGCTAGAAAAAATGAAAGCGAATGGAATGGATGAGGATGATGATGATGATGAATTGTTATTGGTAAGACGGCCGGAAGGCAGTGACGAAGACGACGATGAAAATATGAGTGATTCTAACTAATTAAAGATGTCAAAATATTTTATTTCTAATAACTAATTTAATTTTATAATTGTGTTAAGAAGATTTATAAACAAATATTTAAGAAAGATGTTATTTTTTTTATAAGAGCTTTTTGGGGTACGTATGTTTAATTATTTTTTTTAAGTTTACCTTTAATTTAATTCAATCCAACAACTCTTTTATGCAATGTTTTCTATTCAACATAAGTCATAAATGTACACCTATCCCCCGTTTTACACGGTAGATACGTTCCTGATAAAAACGTGTTAATCGAAAATATAAATTTTGTATGGAAAACCGTGTTAAATGAAAAACGTGGGTTTTTGGTCATTTCTTGCAACAAACAGATTCGGTAAAACATAAAAGTACCAATTTAATCACATAAGATATCGACATAATAGTTAAATTCATTTTCAAAACGAAACATGTAACATAACCAATAAGAAATTTACAGAAAAATAAAAAGTAATTATGCATGCACATACTAGCATTTTGACCTAAATCAAACCTAACTTAGCTTGATTCAGTTCGGTGCGACTTGGAAGTTAAATCTGTAATTAATAATTGTGCTTTATTTTTAGCTAAATCTTGCAAACATCTTCATATTGACTTAAAAATTCGTTGACAGTTCGCAGAAATCGGAGACCTAGTTCAATATTCGGATCATGTTGTTGAAAGTAGTTGCATTATTTTTTATCTTCTGCTATAATGGTTGCAATAAAGAAGTTTTAATTTTGGGTAGAAATACAATTTATCCATTTGTAAGCTGCAAATTTTGAGGGTGACATAGAGCATTGTCCAGTAAAAGAAGAACCTTAAATATTGTAATAAACTTCGTCCAGAATGGGTTGATTTAATTTAATCATAAATAACCAATACGTTCCGCCTAAATGTTTTCTACATTCAAAGATGAATTAAAAGTTAACTCCCTTTAACAAAAACATTTTGCATAAATTAAATTTGAGTTCGCTAATACAAATGCAAGTATGAATGAAAATAGGTGTGGCCTATTCAAGATGTACGGACTACGTAATATTGATTTCTAGTGGATTATAGAAGTTTCGATTTATTTATTTTTCGATATAAATAAGCGAACAAAATATCAGATAGTCAGTTTTTAATTTTGCAATTGAAAGTGTTTATAAATATTCGCAAGTAAAGGAATAATCGGTGGTACTTGAGCCTGGGTACTAATAGTAAAAGAATTTGAACTTAGTGGAATAGTAAATACAGATTTTACGA
Organism: Diogma glabrata; assembly: GCA_963693315.1. Taxonomy (NCBI): domain Eukaryota; kingdom Metazoa; phylum Arthropoda; class Insecta; order Diptera; family Cylindrotomidae; genus Diogma; species Diogma glabrata. The sequence goes on along the minus strand of OY856187.1, from coordinate 54,360,351 downwards.
TTCCGAATATTATTGATTCAAATTGTGGAAAAGCGGTGAAGTTCATCGTGCATAAATTGGATACCCTGGAATTTATTGCAAAGTTTGAGATTTTGTTAACTAAAGATCTGTGTTTTTACTGTCGTATTTGCTCAATAATTAAAAAGGACCAACGAAGAGTCGTTACAATATTATTTTGATTAAATACTATTTTACTTGTGGTACGCAAGAATTATGAGACAAATCAATGAACAATGTGGCTTTAACCCAAGCTTTTGTATTGGCATTCCAATAAATGGAAAGAGTTGTTTATTCTTTTTTACTTGAACGCTTTGCCACCTAAGCCTAATCGCTCTTTAGTATTGAAAACCTGTTCAGCAGCTAAATTCTGTAATTGTGAAGCGGCGAAGTGATAAGTTTTTGAATGAACAGAAACGATGGAATTTTTAACGCTTCACCGCTTCACAGTTACAAAATTTGGCTGCAGGACAGTAAGATGTACCGCAATTAATTTCAGTCAATTTTAGTGGGTACATACTGTTGTGCTGTATCGAAATCAGTAGATGCGCTTTTCAATTTTAAATTTTTGGAAAAAATGCCCGTGTTTAAATGGGGGGGCAAATGTCCCGTCAAAAAAATAATACTAAAAATATAAAGTGTGGGGGCTTTATATAATCTATTTATGTTTAAATGATAATTAAAACTATAAATATTACAATTAAAGGTAATTTTACCAACATAATAAACATATGTGCCGTTCACTGCACAGACCGACTAACTCCACTTTTTGGAAAATTTTAAATTTAAATGTCAAAGTACTTGCTATAGTCATAACTTTCTATGTTAAAAACAACTTTCCTGAATAATTAAGATAAACACCATTAAAAGTCAAAATTTGTCTGACCATTAAAAAATGACTATTAAAAACCTGACATTAAAAACTAATAATATCTATTATACTAATTAAATTACTACTACAATAGCTAATTGATATACTTAGTAACCAAAATTAAATAAACTATGTTTATAATAAAATTCCTGAATGATAAAGATTAACACTACTAAATATCGAAATTTATTTGACCTTTGAAAAAACTCAATTTTCTCAACATTTTGTTTTATGGAGTTAATCGTGTTGTACAGTGAACGGCTCACATATAAAACGAAATTAGCAGTAAATTAAAATTAAACCGATTCAAAAAAATAACGAATAAAGAAAACGAAGAAAAGCAAATGCGAATTTATGAAATGACTTTAAATAATGAATTAATATCATTAATGCTGAACAACCAATCCTTCAGTAATCTTGCGAAGTGTGAAAACATAGAGCAATTGGAAATACTTAGAGGTAATTTATTGAAAAGTCGTGGAGCTATACATAAAAAGTATTTACTAAAGCTAGTTGACCGAGATCTGGGTATAAAGATTCTATTCCTAGGTCTGAGATTGCTGCAGACAAAGTCTCTCGTACGCAAATAACCATTCATCTTAAAAAAACAAGTCAATACTTTAAAAACATAAAGATGTTGCACAGGTAGAATACCAAGAAATTTAAACAAAGGCCAGGAATGGGTTCTGTTACGCTTATTAATAATTCTAACAAAATGTTTTTGAGCGATAAGAATAGGTTTTAAGGTGTTAAAATATGTCCCGCCCCAACAAGACAATGCGTATTGTATTTTGGAGTCAACAAGCCCAAAATATAAGAACTTCAATACCTTTAAGGGACAAATACATCTTAGGAAGTAAAAAGCTCTAAGAGACTGAAGCATTCTTGTTTTTACGTTATTAGCCTGATCTTTCCAGTTAAGTTTTGAATCTAGCACAATACCTAGGTATTTAAATTTAGAAACTGGCTCAATAACGAAGCAGCTTAAGTCACACATATCACTAACATGATTAGAATGAAAACAAACTGCACTATCCACACGATTTCCTACAAGACTAAAGTTCATCATTTTAGTCTTATCACTAATTATCATGTGATGTGAATTAAACCAAATTCTTAACAGTCTCAAGTCACAATTTATTTGCTCCAACAAGATATGTTCTGATTTGGCCCGGTACGTTAGAGCCATATCATCAGCAAAAGCAGTTATATTACTACAATTTAAACCGATGGAAAAAAGGAGTTCACGTAGATCAAAAAAGAATTGGTCCTAAGACTGAGCCTTGAGGAACACCTATATTAACAAATCGCAGACTACTTAAGCAATCACCAGCTTTGACCTTTTGCATTCTGTTACTGAGGAAAGATTTGAACCAATTAAGAAGGACACCTCTTATTCCCGCATCAAACAATTTCTTTAACAACAACTTATTGTCAACCATGTCAAAAGCTTTAGTTAAATCAATAAATACAGCAGATACCAGATAACCATTATTTATTCCTTCATGAACACCATTTAAAAAATTTAGGATTGCTGACTCAGTCGATAGACCTTCCCTAAAACCAAATTGAGCACTATTAAAAAATTTCCTAGCATTAAGAAAATTAAGAATTTTGGCTTTGACCACCTTTTCAAGTATTTTGGAGAAAACAGACAATAATGAAATCGGTCCGTAATTCGTTGGCAAAGTCTTGTCACCTTTTTATCCACAGGACTAACTATCGCCAATTTTAAGCTATTTGGAAAAATGCATTTTTCCAAGCTAAGATTAAATATATAAGTTATGACATCAACAATGCAAAATACAATTTGCTTAATTAACACGCTGCTGAAATTATCGTACCCTGAACTATTGGTATTTTTTAATCCAAGAATAATTTTTAATATTTCCGAAGCTGGAATAGGAGCCAAAAACATGCTGTTAAGTTCAATATGCCTATTAGTCTGTTCAATGCTAGAGGAATTTAAAAATCTGTCATTTAAATTCATTGCAATAGTTGAGAAATAATCTTTTAAAGTATTAGCAATATTCAATGAATTGTTGGAAATTGTACCATCAGAATTTCAGTAATGAGGTTATTTGGTTTTTTATTACAAATCAAACCGTTAACAGTTTTCCACTGCATTTTTAAATTATGTTTATTTTTTTCAAACTTTTTGAGGAAGTATTTATTTTTAGTATCCTCAACTAAATTATTCGTGATTTTAATATATTTTTTAACATACACTTTTAGAGCCGCATTTTTAGGATGTTTGTTTGACGATCTAATTAACTTGTTTTTTTTTAGTTATAACTTTTAAAAGTTGATCAGTCATCCAAGGTTTTAGCTTTCTCAATTTATTTGGTCTCTCCATAACATTCGTATTGCTTCTCACATAACCATCCAAAATAGAAGAAAAAGTATCAAAAGCTACATCGGGATCAGATTGACTGTAGACATCAATCCAGTCTTCACTCAGAAGTGTTTCTTTAAATTGCAATAATTAATTCGATTATACGAATTTCTACCAGAGTCAGCACAATTCTCTAAATTTAATTCACTACATTCCAACATACATATTACAAGTGAATGATCTGTGATTTTGATATCTTTAACTTCTATGTTACATTTAAAATCTAGCTTAGAACTGTATCGATAGAAAATATGGTCAATGCATGAACCTGAATTTCTGGTAGCAAGATTAACACCCGAGACCAAACCATTGGAACACATTAGAAATTCATAGTCATCACTAGCACCTGAGTTATTTAATATGTTAATATTAATATCTCCCAAAACAAACAAGTTTTTAGATGGCGTATTGTTTAACAACATATTTTATTTATTAAATACATATTTTAATATAAATTAAGTAAGACATGTGTAAGTTTATATACACACAGTGTAAACGTTTAATGTTAATTGTTTTGCTTGAAGTAAAAAGGAAAATATATATATATGTATTTGTTTTAAATATGTTAATATAAATTAAGTGCAAACAAAAATTATTGTTATGACCATCGTAATAATTATAAAATATAATTACAAAATATACAAATTAAATCTATTGAGCTGGGGTGTTTTTTTAATGATCTCTGTGATCATAATCGCAGCGTTTGCAGTTTTAAAGAGAAAGACCTGCAGGACCATGAAATGACGAATAATAAGCTTATTATAAGGTAATAGTGTTATTTATTTTATTTATATGCTTAAGTTTTTTGTTAATAATGCAATAATTTAACTAACGCTATGGAAAGGATATAGCAGTAGTGTAGTTTGGTGTCGAAAATTGAGTTATGTCTGGTTTGCAATCCTTGACGGGAATACAAAATTTTGTCATGCTCTGACAATCATACTCACTCCCATCCTCTGGGTTCTAGTCGGCCTTAGATACCCGTCGTCAGAGCCAATGATTAAATACAACATTTTTGTTAAAAGCTGACTTCTAGGCAACTAGAAGCAGTATTTTACACTCTTAAATGTGGCCCGTTTGACCTTGAATAGAGGTCAAAGTTCAAGATCAGGGGTAAATCGTATAAAATATATGACCCCTTTTCTTCATAAAACCATGAGTCACCGATGAAATTTTTTTTAATATGGATTCTACTTGATACTAGGTAGATATTAGCATAAATAATTTGGTGGCTCACTAATGGCTTTGAGGACCCAGGTTTATTCGAAAATGATGTTTTCGTTGACTTTTTTGCCTTGTTATCGGACTAAATATCTACTAAACCCATGAGTAACCCACAGCAAAAACGGATTAATTGGATTAACTACACAACATATGAAAGTACTTAGAGAAATTTAAAACAGCTTGGGCTAATCTTGGCTTTAGGAGCTAAACGGTCTCAAAGTTGATGATTTTTCCAAAAAAGGTCAAAGTTCGAGGTCAGTAACTCTAGAAGCCATCAGCCAAAAAGTTTGAGACAGAACTGTAATTATACTTCATACTGTGTAGTTACAGGTCCAAACTTAAACCCCGTGAGGGAAGTGTTTGTTCTTTTAATACATGCTTTTTTTCCAACATCCAATATGCGTTTTACAAAATGTATCCTTATTTATGCACATTTTACATATTTTTCAGGCTAATTTTGATTTTATAATGATAACAAATTAATTTTTAATTGGGGTCATAATCGATTGAGTAAAAAATTACAATTATCATGAAAATAATCATTAATAATCATGAAAAATATAGTAAATTCATTTAATCATCATTTAACTAACTATAAACGCCATGAAATATTATTTCATAAAAATAACATTTATTCGAAGCATCTATTTTTAAAATTTAATCTTGTTTGCTCAAATAAAATGTTAATAACTGTAAAGTCTAAAATATGGCGAAAATGACTAGCTATATAATTGGTGACCCTAAAGGTCAAAAGTGATCCTGTTCATTCATTCATTTTCAATAAAAAAATTATGAGTACTTGAAATTTTATTGGTTTATTGCTAAATTTTTAAATAAAAGTCTTTTTTTTTAAATTTTTGGTTTTATTAAATCGTTTTATGTGCTCACGGAGCTTCCATGTTAATTACTCATTAGCAGTTGAATGATATCCAAGTAAACTTGGAGCAGTGTGCACAACAAGACCAATAACCAAAACGCAGTTGTTTGGTTCAGGATGTTGGAGCTTCAGTTTTTAAGTTCAAATATTATGTCGGAAATGACCAGACATGCGTTAAACGCGATCGATTCACGACTGCACAACAAATTGTCCTTGCAACATCGATAAAGCAGAGATTAATACTATTTTGAATAAATTAATATTAAGTGATAACCCACATACAAGAAAATAGAACTTCACAATCTATATTTCTTCATAATCTATCTTCTGAGGTTGGAATATCAAATATGTATATCCGTATGGTTTAAATCAAACAGTTCGTCATCTTTCCATTCAACGTATCATTTGACGTTGTCTTTTAGCTGCAATTCGTATAGACCGTACTTTCTTATTTTACAAAAATACTTTCTTATTTTACAAAAAAGAATTGGTCCTAAGACTGAGCCTTGAGGAACACCTATATTAACAAATCGCAGACTACTTAAGCAATCACCAGCTTTGACCTTTTGCATTCTGTTACTGAGGAAAGATTTGAACCAATTAAGAAGGACACCTCTTATTCCCGCATCAAACAATTTCTTTAACAACAACTTATTGTCAACCATGTCAAAAGCTTTAGTTAAATCAATAAATACAGCAGATACCAGATAACCATTATTTATTCCTTCATGAACACCATTTAAAAAATTTAGGATTGCTGACTCAGTCGATAGACCTTCCCTAAAACCAAATTGAGCACTATTAAAAAATTTCCTAGCATTAAGAAAATTAAGAATTTTGGCTTTGACCACCTTTTCAAGTATTTTGGAGAAAACAGACAATAATGAAATCGGTCCGTAATTCGTTGGCAAAGTCTTGTCACCTTTTTATCCACAGGACTAACTATCGCCAATTTTAAGCTATTTGGAAAAATGCATTTTTCCAAGCTAAGATTAAATATATAAGTTATGACATCAACAATGCAAAATACAATTTGCTTAATTAACACGCTGCTGAAATTATCGTACCCTGAACTATTGGTATTTTTTAATCCAAGAATAATTTTTAATATTTCCGAAGCTGGAATAGGAGCCAAAAACATGCTGTTAAGTTCAATATGCCTATTAGTCTGTTCAATGCTAGAGGAATTTAAAAATCTGTCATTTAAATTCATTGCAATAGTTGAGAAATAATCTTTTAAAGTATTAGCAATATTCAATGAATTGTTGGAAATTGTACCATCAGAATTTCAGTAATGAGGTTATTTGGTTTTTTATTACAAATCAAACCGTTAACAGTTTTCCACTGCATTTTTAAATTATGTTTATTTTTTTCAAACTTTTTGAGGAAGTATTTATTTTTAGTATCCTCAACTAAATTATTCGTGATTTTAATATATTTTTTAACATACACTTTTAGAGCCGCATTTTTAGGATGTTTGTTTGACGATCTAATTAACTTGTTTTTTTTTAGTTATAACTTTTAAAAGTTGATCAGTCATCCAAGGTTTTAGCTTTCTCAATTTATTTGGTCTCTCCATAACATTCGTATTGCTTCTCACATAACCATCCAAAATAGAAGAAAAAGTATCAAAAGCTACATCGGGATCAGATTGACTGTAGACATCAATCCAGTCTTCACTCAGAAGTGTTTCTTTAAATTGCAATAATTAATTCGATTATACGAATTTCTACCAGAGTCAGCACAATTCTCTAAATTTAATTCACTACATTCCAACATACATATTACAAGTGAATGATCTGTGATTTTGATATCTTTAACTTCTATGTTACATTTAAAATCTAGCTTAGAACTGTATCGATAGAAAATATGGTCAATGCATGAACCTGAATTTCTGGTAGCAAGATTAACACCCGAGACCAAACCATTGGAACACATTAGAAATTCATAGTCATCACTAGCACCTGAGTTATTTAATATGTTAATATTAATATCTCCCAAAACAAACAAGTTTTTAGATGGCGTATTGTTTAACAACATATTTTATTTATTAAATACATATTTTAATATAAATTAAGTAAGACATGTGTAAGTTTATATACACACAGTGTAAACGTTTAATGTTAATTGTTTTGCTTGAAGTAAAAAGGAAAATATATATATATGTATTTGTTTTAAATATGTTAATATAAATTAAGTGCAAACAAAAATTATTGTTATGACCATCGTAATAATTATAAAATATAATTACAAAATATACAAATTAAATCTATTGAGCTGGGGTGTTTTTTTAATGATCTCTGTGATCATAATCGCAGCGTTTGCAGTTTTAAAGAGAAAGACCTGCAGGACCATGAAATGACGAATAATAAGCTTATTATAAGGTAATAGTGTTATTTATTTTATTTATATGCTTAAGTTTTTTGTTAATAATGCAATAATTTAACTAACGCTATGGAAAGGATATAGCAGTAGTGTAGTTTGGTGTCGAAAATTGAGTTATGTCTGGTTTGCAATCCTTGACGGGAATACAAAATTTTGTCATGCTCTGACAATCATACTCACTCCCATCCTCTGGGTTCTAGTCGGCCTTAGATACCCGTCGTCAGAGCCAATGATTAAATACAACATTTTTGTTAAAAGCTGACTTCTAGGCAACTAGAAGCAGTATTTTACACTCTTAAATGTGGCCCGTTTGACCTTGAATAGAGGTCAAAGTTCAAGATCAGGGGTAAATCGTATAAAATATATGACCCCTTTTCTTCATAAAACCATGAGTCACCGATGAAATTTTTTTTAATATGGATTCTACTTGATACTAGGTAGATATTAGCATAAATAATTTGGTGGCTCACTAATGGCTTTGAGGACCCAGGTTTATTCGAAAATGATGTTTTCGTTGACTTTTTTGCCTTGTTATCGGACTAAATATCTACTAAACCCATGAGTAACCCACAGCAAAAACGGATTAATTGGATTAACTACACAACATATGAAAGTACTTAGAGAAATTTAAAACAGCTTGGGCTAATCTTGGCTTTAGGAGCTAAACGGTCTCAAAGTTGATGATTTTTCCAAAAAAGGTCAAAGTTCGAGGTCAGTAACTCTAGAAGCCATCAGCCAAAAAGTTTGAGACAGAACTGTAATTATACTTCATACTGTGTAGTTACAGGTCCAAACTTAAACCCCGTGAGGGAAGTGTTTGTTCTTTTAATACATGCTTTTTTTCCAACATCCAATATGCGTTTTACAAAATGTATCCTTATTTATGCACATTTTACATATTTTTCAGGCTAATTTTGATTTTATAATGATAACAAATTAATTTTTAATTGGGGTCATAATCGATTGAGTAAAAAATTACAATTATCATGAAAATAATCATTAATAATCATGAAAAATATAGTAAATTCATTTAATCATCATTTAACTAACTATAAACGCCATGAAATATTATTTCATAAAAATAACATTTATTCGAAGCATCTATTTTTAAAATTTAATCTTGTTTGCTCAAATAAAATGTTAATAACTGTAAAGTCTAAAATATGGCGAAAATGACTAGCTATATAATTGGTGACCCTAAAGGTCAAAAGTGATCCTGTTCATTCATTCATTTTCAATAAAAAAATTATGAGTACTTGAAATTTTATTGGTTTATTGCTAAATTTTTAAATAAAAGTCTTTTTTTTTAAATTTTTGGTTTTATTAAATCGTTTTATGTGCTCACGGAGCTTCCATGTTAATTACTCATTAGCAGTTGAATGATATCCAAGTAAACTTGGAGCAGTGTGCACAACAAGACCAATAACCAAAACGCAGTTGTTTGGTTCAGGATGTTGGAGCTTCAGTTTTTAAGTTCAAATATTATGTCGGAAATGACCAGACATGCGTTAAACGCGATCGATTCACGACTGCACAACAAATTGTCCTTGCAACATCGATAAAGCAGAGATTAATACTATTTTGAATAAATTAATATTAAGTGATAACCCACATACAAGAAAATAGAACTTCACAATCTATATTTCTTCATAATCTATCTTCTGAGGTTGGAATATCAAATATGTATATCCGTATGGTTTAAATCAAACAGTTCGTCATCTTTCCATTCAACGTATCATTTGACGTTGTCTTTTAGCTGCAATTCGTATATACCGTACTTTCTTATTTTACAAATTTAGTGCATTTAGGTGACTTGAGAATGATTCCTCAACATAATTTAGGATGAAAAATATACATGATTAGTTTTACATATTCCATTTTTAATGTTTATTTGGAATGGTTATGTACATGATGATATAGCGTGGTAATATGTTCTCGACACTAACTGAATTAGAAGGACATAATGAAGGATTTTTTCTCATTTATATATTTGCTGATATGGGCGAAATATTCAATCCTTCATCTGACTGGTATAATGGAATTGGTGGTGGTAAAAATTGTCCAGGCATAATATTAAAAAGTGAACTGCATGGAGTTTAACAACACTTGATATTTTTGCATTTTATTATTTGGGTAAAATATTGCTGGTCTTAACATGATCTGCTACGCATGAAATATCTTTAGACAGTAAGTAATTTTTAACAATTTCAAAATTTTCAGGTTCAGACACAATATATATGCCAATGTTTTACCTCAATGTCCAAAATTCTGCATCTCAATTTCTTAATTATTTGTCTGTCTCGATTGCATTTAGATTAATGTCTGCCATAATTCTAATGTGGTAAAATTAAATGAGATAATTCATCACTCAAACGAGCCATTCGGCGTTCTGTTCTGTAAAATGCACTTCTCTCAGGACTATTGTCTATTATATGCTATATAAACGGCATTTAATTGATATTTTAAAAAGTGGCTTATTCCAACTTTAATAACCGTCTGGTATACGGTCGCCATCAACGATTATTATAAATATCGGTTTAAGAACTTTGTGGTAACTACAAATTCTAGTATATCAATTAAAGCTCAAAATCAAAAGAATGGGAATAGGCTGTCGAGGATGGATGTTTTCCTGACCGTAGTGCTATATACGTTAGACCAGAGTATCTCACAGCCTTTGGATTTCCATTGCCATTCTCTTTAATTTGAATACCTGTATAAACAGATGGTTTAAGTTTATGCCTCGATGCTACAACCTAATCATGATCAGGTAAAGTTATACTTTGCATCATCATTGGTGCTTGTACGTGGGCTACAGTTTCGTTTATACCTCGTTTCTGTCGCTGTGTCATAAGTTAGTATATGTATAAACACTTAAAAAATAAATAATATAATATTTCAGAATCCTTTCACTTAAATTATTGGCATATGGTTTTATTGATTGATAATTTTAATCAAGCTAAACAAATAGTTGGACGTGACATGAAATGGTTTGGCTCCCTCCCCCTCCCCCCATTCGAAACAAATTGTCATAAAATTACTACACCCCCTCCCCTTAATGCGTTACGTAATTTAGGTACAGCTTCTCCCTGATTAACGGTGCAATACAACGATGGCATCATCAAACAACTCTAGATTGGGACGTCTTTCTTTTATCGTCGTCCGAAAACGTTTTATCGTTAACGTTGTCAGACGATAAGACTTCTCGATCAGACTTTCTTAAGCACACCGGACTGCTTGTTGACATTCAGAGACAAATGCTTATAAACCCGTCAACCTCTCTACTCAATAGGATGCCTATCTAAATGTGCTTAACCTCCAATCTTCCTCGTCGACAAGACCAAAATCCCAACTAAAATTGTCAAAATCTTGGAAGCATTCCCAGATTGCAAATTCTAACCTCTTTGCAAGTAGTGTGAAACACAAACAATAGACTATTGGTGCCTCTGTATCTTGCAAAAATTGACCGTTGGCTCCTGATAATATCCAGACTTATCCAGACTTATAATATCCAGAACCGAGTTCGAAAGATGGTGCAATTGGGTATTTGTAGGCGCAGCTAGAAAGTCCAGTTTATTACACTTTGTTAAGAAAAAGGACGGAGAATGGCACCCCTGTAGCCAGAGCCGGTACAAGGTGTAGGTAAACTAGGCGCTCGCCTAGGGCGTTTTATTTGAAATGCGCAGGAATTATGAAATAAAAAATTATTTTTGCCTAGGGCGTAATTAAGCCTAGTCCCGACTCTGCCTTTAGGTAGACATGGGATGATTCATTAATACTAATCTACTATAAAAATTTAGTTAATTTTTTTTTAACAAGTTTTTTGATAACTGTTGACAAAAAACTTCGTCTCTCTATTAAAATATTCATTCGGGAGAGATATCTCAATGAGTCATTTCTAAAACGATGTTCATCGATTATGTTTCGCACAAAATGGGAAATTATGGGATTTCTCGAAATTATAAATCATTAAATTTATTTGCAACTGATTATCAATTTTGCTCCATTTCTTTGGTGCTAGAGGAAATCAAGATACATCAAATTTCAATTCACATTATCACTTTTCTGCTTCTTCGATTCCCAACTCTTTATAATTGAGTAACAAGCTCGGACGCATGAGGATATTATTCAAAACTTATTTTTTTGTTTAAATAAAAACTATTGTGCAGTAGGGATTACAATATGTGCCACAAATCAAAAATATATTTTAAGACCTATGTCCTACAACCACGTAGGAACCACACTGAGAAAAAAGATTCACATATTTTTCAATAGATTCCCTTCTTAATATGGTTTATCTTGAATTCTGCTTAAAATGCCTATTTTTAAGCAGATTCTTCTTAAATATTTATACGAAACGCTTTTAATTTAATTCGAAAAATCTTATTATTATCAAAAAAGGGAGATCACTTAATTTTCATTAGACAATCTTATTATTTAATTTAATTAAAGAGGAAATTCTTTTTAAGTTTTAGTTCAAGTTTTTATTATATATTTGAAATAAAGAATATCCTTATTAATATTATGAGAATATCATTTTAACTATCAATAATTATATGTTTCACCACATACAATGAAGCATCGTAATATTTCGGAGAAAAAACGAAATGATGCAACAAAAAAGCACATTGTTTTAATTTATTCATACACGTTTCGGATTCAGTGCCACTACCTAGCTCTAATATTTTTTGTGTTCAAACGTGATAAATAATTAAAAAATTATTTGCCTATAAACTAAGTGTAAATAAATTATTATTATTATTAAATACTGTTATTTATAAAAAATGTAATAAAATATTTAATTGATAGAAGCTCAGTGAAATAAAAATTAAAAACTCGTACACTTTCACCCATAGAAAACAAGTGAACTTTAATAATGAATGCTGAAAATATTACATGTGTGGTAATTCCAATTCCCACATACGAGGAAAATGACATTGAGGAAGTGCAATTAATCCTCACATCTTGGGGATTATCCAGTGCAACAATGCAGTTATTAAAAGCATATGGTTATAATACCATGAAACATTTGGAATCCATAGAAATAACTGATTTGGATAATATTTTTAATAATGTAGATCTGAGTTTTCACGCAGAAAAAACTCTTTTAAAAAAAGAATTGAAGAATTGGAGAACTGAAAGGGTGTGTATTAAATAATTTGTAATATTAAATTTTAAAAGAATAATTTGTGCAAAACTAAATCAAAACTTGTGAAATGTGTTTTAATAATAAAACATATTTTAAAGGGAATACCCATGATATCGGATGCCGATACTGTATCAAATAATTCAAGCTCAAAAATATTGGAATGGTTAGAAAAAATATCGCATGACATGACGTCTGGCAACTCCAGCAACAATTCTTATGATTATGCTGAAAATTTCGATGAAAATTTTTTAAATCATCCAAGTGGAGAAAATCTACGCGAAATTTTACAAAAATCCATTAAAGGAAAACTTATTCTATCGTATTATGCACAGCACAACAAACTGGATACTAAAAAACAAAAAGAAATTACATATTTAATTGTTAATTTATACTCATCTACTAAAAGAAAGATGGGATATAAAGACATGCGACAGTGGGCTCAGGCAATAGCTGAATGTTTTCCAACCGAAAGTTGCGTAAGTGTTTTTATGCATACCAACCAATTTAATAATTACTTGTGATCATAGAAATCTTTATTTCAATATAGGATACTTACTACTTGGCTCGCAAATCAGGTAAAAAGAATCCGTCAGGAAAACTTTTCTCAAGATATTGTAATGTCCCAAACGAGAAAACGGATTTAAGCACCAAAAACGATAAAGACTCAGAATAATCTCATACCCCAGAACCAAACGGTAAGCATTATTGTTAAAATAGAAAAATACAGTTCTAATCACATTTTTTAAAGGAATCAACAGTTTCACTCAGAGTACCCCAATTTCAGGCGGAAAATATTCTCGATAAGTTACTAAATGAATGGCCGCGCTTTAATGATGGAGTAGGGTATCAACTGGTATGATCTATTATATTACAGTACTTTTAATTTAGTTAGCTATACATTTACATTCATTCTAGATTGACGTTGATTTCAATTATTTATTTCCAAATAAACAAGATCTCCTCCTTACTGGATATGACACATTCGTGGAAAAAATTCTTTTAGTTTTTGAGGAAGATGGCAAAGATAAAGCTACAAAACATCTGCTTCATTCTTTAAAAACTGATAAGATGGAAAACAGTAATATTATATGAAAGGCATATAATTAAAATTTAAACTTAAAAATATTTTATTTTACAGATTCTAGAGATTGCATATGTGCAATGATTCTTCACTCAATTTTGAAACCACAGCGAACAAGTAAATATCACAAGCCAACAATAGCTGATGCTCAAAATGATTTTATTATACATGTGATAACAACTAACGATTTAGAACCTACCATAGAAAAAATAAAAGCTGTAAATATTAAAAACAAAACAAAAATTCAACCTAAAATAATTGTTGTTGGACTAACCTTACAAAACCTTGAAGAATTTTATATTTATGCTGATGGAATTAAGTATAAATTTTGTACTTTTTTAAAATGTTTAGATACAATTATAAAATTAGTTTATGTTTATAAGTTGGAGTACTCACAAACAAGCAAATTAGTATGGATATTTTTTGAAAAGTATTTTTTTTTTTTTTTTTTTTAACTTAAACTCAGAAAATTTTTCTGAAGTTACAAATTTAATTTATAAATTGAAAAATATTAAGGTATAAAAATAAAATAAATTAAAAATGTCCAAACTAATTTGCTTTATGTGTAATTATATAGCTCCAACAACAAAACCATTAATTATACACTTTAAAACAGTTCACGGTGTTCCATCGATTTATAAATTTAAATGTAAGCAACGTAGTTGCAGGCAATCATTTTTAAACATATATTCTTTCGAAAAGCACTTAAAGAAACATGAAAAAGATCAAAGAATTACAATAAATACGAATAATGAAATTGCCAATCCAATTGTTACGCCCGTTAATATTCACATAACTAGTGACCACTGTGGAAAAAAAACCACAACAAATAATACAGAAAAGTTAGAATCTCCCAATATCAATACAAAACAACTATTAGATCAGTTTAATAGAAGCATCTTACAATTTACATTAAAACTTCACGAACAAACAACGTTCTCTAGAAAAATTATTACTGATATACAAGACCTAGCTACAGAGCTAATTTCAAAACCAATATGTCAAACGATATTACAGCTCCTTCCAAGTATGGAAACAGCCATAAGTCAAACGAATATCAGTAACTTTATAAAGTGCATTTCTGAACTTTCAGAACCTTTTAATGATATAAAAACCGAATATAGATTTTTTAAACGTTTGGAATCTCTAGAACTTTACAGTGCTCCTAAAATATATACCATAAGTAATCGTTTATACGAAGTCATTATGAATGGCAGACCTATGCTAGAACCCAATAAAATTGAGTGTTGTCTCATGGGTATCAAATTTCAAATTAGGTAATTCAGTTATATTTAGAGGTGTTATGTATAAGATAGGTTATGTGCTAACAAAATCTTCAAGTAATAGTTCTCTTCGGTGTTTTGAAATTAAAGATATACTACTTGATAAAATAAACTGTTTAATTTTATGTAAAGAATGGAAAATATTGAACTTTTCGGAACATTTCGAATCGTATATTATTGGATCTGAAAATTTGGAATTTTACGAATTAAACAATATATTAGAATCATTACGAATTGTTTTCTCGTCGAGTAACATTCAACTCTTTCTTCATTTGTTTTATTAAAATTTAAATCAAATTAAATTTATTAAAAAGTTTCTTTTTTCTTTTTAAATATTCTTGTTTTTTTTTCTATTAATTAATCAACATTGTGCATACGGTATTTATAATATTTAATTGTGACGTGAAAAAATAATCACATTATTGCTGCAGAAAATAACCTCAAAAGATCATGTGAGTCGTATGAATTAGACTCAAATGAATTTGCAACCTCAAGCAACAACTATAGTAAATATATCAGGATGGATTTGTTAAATCCACAAACCAGCACGATCACTCCGTTATCACCTATTCCGCTGAGTAATACTTTTTCTGGATTAACCAACGTAAATCTCAATAATCCAAACAACCACTTCAAACCATCGTACCAGCCCAGCAAAACGCCAACTGTAACAACAAAAGTTCACATACCTCCTATATTTGTCAAAGTCGAACATGCAGAGCTTCAAAATTCACTGAAGAATCTGCAGGTATCAAACTATAACCTAAAATTTACCCGCATGGGAATAAAACTTTTGTTAAACAATATTAAGGATTACAAAAAAGTATTGGACCACCTAAGTACAACGCCGTCTCAATTTTTTTCATTTACACTGAATGAAAATAAAGTAATTAAATTTGTCCTTCATGGTTTGCCTCAGATGGATCCAGCTACAATAATTGATGAAATTAAAACATATGGATTTCTACCAATAAGCGTTACGCCTATAAAACTAAAACATCAAAAGTATAATGACAATGCCGTTTACATTGTCTCATTTAAGCATGGGTCTCTAAGTCTTAGCCAGCTTAAAACAATCAAACATATTTCACACATCCTATGTAAATGGGAGGGCTTCAGGCGCATTCAAAATCAACTTACACAATGCTATAAGTGCTATCTTTACGGTCATGGCTCATCCAATTGTCACATGAAAACAAAATGTGGATACTGTTCACTAGATCACAACCTGGATAATTGCCCAGTCAGGGAAGAAACAGCTAAACATTGCTGCGCAAATTGTGGCAACAATCACCCAGCAAATGATATAAGATGCCCAGCTCGAACTGAATATATCAACATCAGGCATAACATATCTATCAAGGATAAAGCTTCAAAACAACCAACTCGGAGAGACCAGAACACAAATTTTCTTCATGGAAACTTCCCACCATTAACTAACAATTTTCATGCATCACCCCACACTACTACGTTAAACTATCGTGATGCACTAAATTCTACAGCTTCTACTCTACAAGGTAACAATCATAGCTTATTTAACTCTAATGAACTCTTAAATATTTTTAGTGAAATTGTAACTAAAATTCAACACTGTAATAATAAATTTGAGCAGCTGAAGGTGGTGGCAGAAATTGCTTTAAAATATGTTGGGCTCCCATAAATACATAATTGCGACTTGGAATGCTAGAAGCATCAAAGGAAAAAAAATCGAACTTGAAACATTTCTCGCTAAACATAAAATTGACGTCATGTTAATCACCGAAACTCACCTGAATCCAAATATTTCCGTAAGTTTTTCTAATTACTATTTATATCGTAATGACAGAATGCACGCTAGATGTGGAGGTGTTGCTATCTTAGTTAAAAAACATCTAAAACACATTATTATTCCAAGCTTGCAGCTTCAAAACATAGAATCAATTAGCATTTCACTTAAAAATTCCACTGGTTCACTTAAAATTCATTGTTGTTACTGTCCAAATGCTAATGATCCCAATTATAGAAATGATTTAATTCGACTGACCCGTGATTCCTCCCCATTTATAATTGGAGGGGACTTAAACAGCCGCCACCAATCCTGGCACTGCCTTTAGTCAAACAAAGGTGGTAGAATTCTTCACAATATATGTTCCATCTCGGATAACCTTACAATTTTTGGGCCAGATAAGCCAACATATTATAGCCGTTACGGTACTCCAAGCTACTTAGACCTGTTTCTCACCAACTCTTCTTGTATTCAAAAAATAACAACTGTCGAAGAACTTAACTCTGACCACTATCCCGTGCTCTGTGTGATCTCTGGGTCCCAGTATGAACTCGCCGAACCGCCTAAACATTTTGATTATACCAATTCTAACTGGCAGGCAAACTATAAGAGCTTTCTGGATGACCACTTTCTACCTTTCGATGACAACATTGAATTCAAATATCCTCAAGAAATTGACGAAGCTTTAAACATGACAACGCATAAAATACTTGAAGCCAGATCGGTGCACGTTCCCCTTAAAAACGTCACCCCTTATGAAAGAATAATTCTTCCACCACATATCCTCCAACTTATTAAAGACCGAAACTATTGCAGACAACAATGGAATAGACAAAGAGTACAATACTTTAAAACTAAAACAAATCAACTGAACAAATTAATCAGCAATCTTATAAACGAACTTTCCAACTTAAAATGGCAAAAAAAACTTGAGAATATAGAGTACTGCTCCAAGCAATACTGGAAGACTGCCAAATACTTTCGAAATAGACCTAAACCGATTCCTTTTTTCAATATAAACGGTAACATCATCCACTCCAATGATGATAAATCTGAAGCATTGGCGGTTAATTTCGAAAGGATTCACCAACCGAATAATACTATCTCTTCACCAATTACAAACGATGTCAACTACACTTATAATGATGTACTGACTACCCAAATAATCCATTCCGAGATCATACGGGTAACAACTAATGAAGTCGAACAAATTCTCAAACATCTCCGCCCTTTCAAGGCCCCTGGGGATGATGGTATCCCAAACATTCTCCTAAAATACTTACCAATATCTACTATTACATTTATTAAAAACATATTTAATAGCTGCCTCTTAATCGCTTATTTTCCCGATAGCTGGAAAAAAGCAAAAGTGGTTCCAATTGCCAAAAAAACAAAAGATCCATCTCTGCCCAGCAGTTATAGACCAATAAGTCTTCTAAATTCTATAAGCAAAGTGTTTGAACGTCTCTTAAAAGATCGCTTGATCGACCACATAAATGACTCTAAAATTATTATACCTGAGCAATTTGGATTTAGACAACAACACTCGACTACCCATCAAATACATAGAATCGTAGATGAAATAAAACACAATCGAAAAACTCAGCTCTCCACGGGTATGGTAATGCTGGATCTTCAAAAAGCTTTTGACACGGTCTGGCCTGAAGCACTTATTTTCAAAATGAAGTATTACAACTTTCCTACATATATTATTAAAATTATACAATCGTTTCTTAAAAACAGGCAATTTTATGTACAATTACTAAAGTCTCAGTCTCTATCCAAACACGCAGTAACTGGAGTACCACAAGGGGCTGTACTAAGTCCAATTCTCTTTAATATTTACATCAATGACATTCCAAAGTCAAATCTTGCCCATATTGCCTTATTTGCCGACGACATGGCTATTTATAAATCACACGAACTAGGACAGGTCATAGTGGAATCTCTAGAAGAATACTTAAATATACTATCATCATATTTTGACAAATGGAAACTAAGTCTTAATGTTTCCAAATGTGAATCGATATACTTTACAAGATGTCGTGTGACTCGTAAACTCCCTAACCATAACATTCGTATTAATAATGTAGACCTTAATTGGGCTACAAGTGTGCGCTACTTAGGTGTCCACCTTGATTCAAAGCTAACCTTTAAAACACATATAAACGAGATCATCCGCAAATGCAACAATCTACTAAAAATGCTATACCCTCTTATAAACAGAAAAAGCAAGTTGAATCTCAAAAGTAAAATAATGATATACAAAGCAATGGTCCTCCCTGTAATACTGTATGGGACCCCAATTTGGTCGAAAACAGCCAACACCCACCTTCAAAAGCTTCAAATACTGCAAAACAAATTTTTAAAAATAATTATAAATAAACCTACTAGATACCACACAATTAACGTTCACCAAGACACCAACATGAATTATATCAAGCAAATTATACAAGAAATTAATTTAAAATACTCATCTAAACTAGCCAACATAAACAATGAATTGCTCCAAAACCTAACCATATCTATTTAAATAAATCTAGTTAATACCGTAGTTTAGTTTAGGTTTAAGATTTTAGAATTAAGTTTAGATTTTAAAATTTAGTTCTTAGTTTTACTTTTTATCTAATTTAAGCTGACAAACAAAATTCATTATATAAAAACGTATAACTCTCGCCAGGCGATGGTAAACACATTAATGCTTTAAATCAATATTTTCTGTAGTAAAGCCAACCGCTTGATGTGCTCAACTCAGAACACGTATACATGTACAATAATGTAAAAAATACCTAATTCTGTCAATAAATATTATTATTATTATTATTAATATATTAGAATTCGATGGACCACCTATTCATTTTATAAATTAAATAATGGAAAAACTGTTATAAGATTAAAAAATTATTACTGTAACTTATTGAAATGAAATTATTTAGTATTTACTTTATATTGTCTGATATGGAAGTATTACTATTTGTGTAAGAAATATTTTATATTGAATTAAAATTGTACGTTCCAGTATATAGTATAGCTATAGTTATATGCAATAAATACAAAAATAAATATGTTGGATTTTTCTAAAAATTAGCAATACCTGTTTTTTTATTATAATTAGTATATTTGCAGTGATAAGATTCAGAAGAAGCTCTCTATAATATTAAATAGAAGTCTTATTTATAATATAACAAGAAAACTTATTAAATTTTAATAAGATTTCTAATTTAGTTAATGCGGCTTCGTATTGAAAGACAAAAGATTTTCTTATTAATTTTATAAGGCTACCTCATTACTTATCGTAAATGTGACGTCATTAAAATTAAAAAGAAAATCTATATAAGTTTAATAAGACCATCTTTTTAGAAAAAAACCATAGAGAAATCTTCTTAATTTTTGATCATTTTATGTGGTTTTTTCTCTCAGTGCAAGAATTGATGAACATATTTTAAAACCTTTATTGAATATAAGTAACTTAAAACTTGTTTCGCCAAATTAGTTTGCTTTCATATGCAGTTCCGACCAAGAATTTCTCCTGTATTCTGTCGGTATGAGAGAGTGAGCTCTTGATAGTTTTGTTATGTGCACTAACCGACAAAAAATACTAAATTTTGTGTTAAATATTGAAAATAGAATACATACCTTGCAACTCGTTAATACTACCAAAAAGTGTACTTTTATGCAAAAAGCAGCACAATGACCTTAAGTTCTTTTTAAAAAAAGCAGTTTTATTATTTTTTGTTACACTTCTCACCATCTAAACTGTAATACCATGCAAGTTAAATATGTGTTTTAAGTTTTTCAATGCTTAATTCGTTTTATCCACGAAAGAACAGTTTGAATTTCTCGGAAATCGTCATCTCAAAAAGAACTGAAAGCACTTACCTGATATGTTTCACAATAAATTCTAGCTTAATTCTTCTAAACAAGTGAAATTTAACTTAATTTAAATTATTTTATTTATAATTCGTATTTACAATAGATAATTTTAATTTTAACATATTCAATATAATTTTATTTGTCTCTTTGTTTTTATTTATATATTTTTTAAAAATTCTTAAATTTTGTTTTGTTTTTATATTTTAAAATTTTAAATACATAATTGTAAATTAAAACCTTTGTAAACCTTTGCTTTGTGTTATTTATTGACATAATAATTGATGATCTTACATGTTTTGTTAATCATTTGTGTCTTTGTATAACTTTATGCACATATCTTTTTTTACAATCACAATGAATGCGTTATTTACTAATTTATAAAAATAAAAGCAGTTAATATTTTGCTAACTGGATTTCTATTTTCGGAACGTTTTTCAACGTTTCTAATACAGATCAAATGGCGACGATGTTGATTCTATCTAAACATAGTCTTGAATTTATCTATCTTCAGTTATCGGAATGGTTTTTTAACATATTCAAAAAAGGACATTATGTTTTTTATGTTTGGTAATAAATAATAATGTTTTGTACATATAATTTTTATTATTATTATTTTATTTATCACATTTTTATGCTTCGCAAAAGTTTGCCAAAAAAAAAGAAAATTTTGTGTTTAATTTTTTGTGCTAGTATTTACATTTGTACCATATGTACACATTTTATGTAAGTTTTGTTATCTATAATTAAGCAAAATTTTATTAAATTGTTATATACATAAATTAATTATATATGTAATAATATTATCATAAGCACCATACGATAAAAAGTTTGTTTAATTTTTGTACATTTGAACTAAAGAATAATAAGTTAAAAAAAATTTGTTTTAATCGAACTAAAACTAAAAATAAATTTGTTCAGAAACAAACTTTTTTAAAATAATTTCACACATCAGATTAGTACATATTTAATTCGTAGCTTTCTTTATCATTTTTAATGTTTGAAATTAATTTAAGGGAATGTTTTGTCCTAAACAAATTTAATTTTTACTTTGTTTTCATTAAACGTGTCTTAATGAATCTTGACTTATTTTTATTTTATTTTTAATCATTTAATATTTTTGCATCAATAATAATAAATAATTCGAAATTCGTTCCAATTTTGGTGTTGTTTTTTTCAATGAACTTCAATTCTTTCATTTTGTTTTTCCACATTTCATAGCGCGCCTAGTAACTAATAACTATAATATTTATATTTTTATATCAATTATTTGAAATATATTACTCGATACAAAAAGAAACAAAAACGTATATTTTTCAAAAAAGCTTATAATGAAATATGAGCAAAATTAATTGATGGGAAATAGGTAAAAAAAAAAATTCAATTAAAATTTGGATGTATTTTGTTGTTCTAAAATGTTCAACATCTACTCAAAAATTAATTGATCAAAAAGTATTGGAAACGAGTACAGTTATGCTAAACAATCATATTTTGGAACAACCACTTCATGGAAAGTTGACGAAAATTTATTGACGAGATATTTAGTAGATTCTAGTAGGCATAGCGAGTTATTTCTTTTCCTTGTACAGTGACTAAACTTTTTGATCAAACTAGAAATAAGTTAGAATTAAACTAGAAATAATCGTTTTAAGACATCTATTTTAATCATAGCGGTCAAGACTCATTGAAGTTTGTGAATGAATTTGTTATGAATTTTTGACACCTTCTTTATAAACTGTTACCATATTATTATTTTTGGTTGTTATTTGTTGTTTTATAATGAAGCAAGCTATTTTGAGAAAAATTATAAATGTCATTTGAAACAAATTAAAAAAGTTGTAGGTAAATGACGCTTTATCTTTTCGATTGAAAATTTATATTTGTTATGCGCAGGTTTATATTTGTTGAAATTTGTAAATTTTTTCATGACAGCTGTTTTCATGTCAAGACAATTTTGGATTGTTTATTAGTTCATTACGCACTAGTGCATAATAAATATATTACGTTACTGCTAACTAGGTGATTTTATCGTAATAAATAAACAATAACGAAACGTTATACCTTAAATTATCAAAACCTGTATCATTTATATTTATAAATTATCACTTATGGTTGGTCTTAGAAGAAAGAGTTTTCTAACATACATTAATACAGTTTTTAAATACATAATTTTTTGAAACTTTTTTATTCAATATTTTTCGGATACGATTTTTCTTGTAGATATTCTATATCTGTTGATGTAGAATATGTAGAAAAATGACATTGTTTGATGTTGTTACGCCTACAAATAAAATTATCCTATGCGCACACAACTGAGCAAAACACATTCAAGATAATAGAATTAAAATTAAACATGAAATCTCTTGACTGTTCGTATTACAGAGCACGATTTAAAACATAGAATTTCGTTGATAAAATGAAAATCAAGCGATTGAAAGTAGTCTACATAAGAGAAGTTATAGAAAGTTATAGAAATATCTAAGAATTTTTTTTAAATTCAAAAAAGGGTTTATTCGCACATGAAAAAATTTTCCGTAAACACGGAGTTCAGATAACACGAAATATTTTCAGGATTCCTTCAATTTCATCTTACTCTGCCTATATTATGTATAATGAACAATCTATTTGTATCAGGCTGATTAACGACTCGGAATGGGAAGCACACATTTATATTTAAAGGTTCCAGCTTACTTTATTTGATTTATTTTGAAAAAGGCCACTAATAGCTTTAATGGTTGTGCTGAAATCGTTACTAATAAATTTAAACGTTGTTTTTTGTACTTACATTTTAATTTTAACTTATTGTTGTACTTTATTGTACAGATATTAAACTAAAACCTATATAAATTTAACTGTTTTAAGAGTGTATTGTTTAATTTGGTTTCGTTTGACCCAGCAGCATTGATGCACACCGATGCTGCGGCTTACATTTGGTATCAAAATTTACTTTCAGTATAATTAAAAAAAAATGAAAATAGTTTGAAAAGCTTTATATTTTTCTTATTTACTAACTTTTTTCAAATTTTTTCCTATTATCACAATAATTTCTTTTTCAGTTTAGAATTATCTGTACACATAATGAATACAGTTATATTCTTTACTATGAATGTTTTATAAATAATGCACTTTAATTTTTTATTGTAGTTATATTAATAAAAAAATCGTTGTACAATTTTGTTTTTGTGGTAATTAAAGAATTAACCTTTTATATTTTACAAGGCGTTAATTTTTTACATTTGTATTTTGAGAATATTGTTTTTGTCTCCAAATTTCTTTTAAAAAATTACTTAAATAATAGTCCAGTCATTTTAGCGATTAACCTCGGAATGAGAGATAATAAGCTGAATTTTTGTATATACCTTCATTTTAGGGTTCTAAAACTTGTCTCAAAAGTCTCATAAAATCTCGTGTTTGCTTCGTAAGTTATTCAATGTCAAAGGTAAACAAAAACAGTTTTTCACGATTATCTCGATTTCTATATAGACTAAGAACCCGCGACGGCCAGACCTTCGTTATTTTATAAAAGCTGAAAGTTCTCTGCGCATACCCCCTACTCAGGTAGGAACGATAAGCGACATATGAAGTTTGGATCATAGTGGCTTTGGCAGGGGGCTGGTAACAAAGGGGCCTCCAAAGTTTCGTGAAAGTATAAAAGCTAATTTTTTGATATATTCTTCGGGATAGTATTAGAAGTCACGTCACCTATTGCCAGACACTTACTATCGTGGAAACCCTCTGCCAGACACCCTTAAACTTTAAAGTTTAATGGTGTCTGGCAGAAGGTTTCCACGATAGTAAGTGTCTGGCAATGGGTGACGTGACTTCTAATACTATCCCGAAGAATATATCAAAAAATTAGCTTTTATACTTTCACGAAACTTTGGAGGCCGCTCTGTTACCAGCCCCTTGCCAAAGCCACTATGATCCAAACTTCATATCTCGTTTATCGTTCATACCTGAATTGGGGGTATGCGCAGAGAAACTTTCAGATTTTATAAAATAATGAAGGTCTGGCTGTCGCGGGCTCTTGTTCTAATAGCTCCAACGATGTCAACAGTTATTATAAAAATTGTAGAGCATAAAATTTGCGACAAATTTTAATAGAAACATTTTTTCATGCCCTCAACCGTTTTTGCCATAGAAAACGGTGAAGCACTTTTCTATTTTTCTTGACTTTGCTGCTGCATCAGCTATGTGACAACAAAGTAAACACAGTTTTTTTAAATCAAACACTTCCTTTCCTTTATTACGAGGTACATTGGCTGATGGTAAAGGTTGATCTTCTTCTCCGTCGTTTCGATGCAGCTATGGGAGTTTTAGTGATGTACACATTTGGACACTCAAAATGCACATTAACAGAAGTTAAAATATTTAAGAAGTCTATGTGGCCGTCATTTCTTTCGATACTAGCAGTTTTTTAAGTTTTAAAGCCACGCACTACATTAAAAAAATAACCTTCTGAAAGTGGCTTCTCACAAATAAAACACAAATCAGCCATAATTTTCAAAATTTTACGTCCGTCGCACAGTGGGATTTTTTGTGCAATAAGTAATTTTTTCGACACATAAAATTTAAAAATGTAATAATGCAGTTTTGTAGAAAATTGATTCAGTATGAAGAATCCATAAATTGTATCCCAAAAAAAAGTTTATTTGTTTTTGAAATAATGAAGTAAAGTCACATGTAAATTTTGGTCCAAAATATTGAAAATTGTTTACGCACTTCTATAGTGTTTGTACGTAAGATAACTTTATTGCTCTAATATAAATAGTGATTATTTTCAAATATAGCCTTTTTTGCGTATTTAAAAAAAAAATTATAAAGTTCGCTCATATGGTTTAAAAGATATGATAGAATAAAATTTGTTCTATAATGTGCCGTGATTGCAAACTTCCTTGGAAGAAAAAAAAGGTTGCTCGGTCGTGCTAGGTGCTCTCGCTATAATAAAATGAAAGGTAAGACTCCATACTATCAATTAAAAAAAAAAAAAGTTTAAATAATTAATAATCTTTTATAAAATCATAAAATCATAAAATTTTGAGTTCTATGGGCGGTGGGTAGTGGACGTGCCCAATTTTTATGAAACTTTATTTTATTCTTAATTGAGGTAATAAAAGGCTCTGTGCCAAATTTCAAAAACTTTGGGCATAAAAATAAATTTTGGGTGCTATGGGCGGTGGGTAGTGGGCGTGGCCAATTTTGATGAAACTTTATATTTTTCTTAATTGAGCTAACCAAAGGCTCAGAGCAAAATTTCAACATTCTACGAGCACTCCTTATATTTTTTGCCAAACATTATATGAACAAATCCCACTGTGCGTCGTTGCCGAGATCGGAAACGAGAATTATTCAAAATTCCCTCTATCACAAAAATGGTTGAGCGCATGGTAAAATGTTTCTAATAAATCTGTCGCAAATTTTATGCTCTACAATTTTTATAATAACTGTTAACATCATTGGAGCAAAAGAAACCGAGATAATCGTGAAAAACTGTTTTTGTTTACCTTTGAACTTGAATAACTTACGACGCAGACATGAGATTTTATGAGACTTTTGAGACAAGTTTTAGAACCCCAAAATGAAGGTATATACAAAAATTCAGCTTATCATCTCTCATTCCGAGGTTGATCCCTTTTTTATGCTAAAATGACTGGACTAAAACACCAGCTTGAATAAGAAAAAAATCACTGATTCTAGAGATTATGATAGAAAACAAGCTTGAATGCATTTGTAAATAATGTTTGTTGCTTTATATAATAAATATTTTTCTCTGACTTTTTTATTTAGTTAAAGCTTTTAATCTAATTTAATTATTTAAAAAAATAGTAAATAAAATAAACAAATTGACTAACTAGATTTAAATAATAAAATTGGCCAATATAGTATCACAAAAACTAAAAATAATGATGGAAAAACAATTCTTGACATTTTATCAATTTCTTTCCACATAATTTTTTCAACTCCTGTATCAATGTCTGTCCAAGCAACAGAAAGTAAACTCTGTCGTCTGGTTGGTTTTGGTGGTGCGGCACCATTACCTTGAATTGATGTTTGACCAGGTGTTGTTGCGGTTGGTGTTGCTTTACGTGAACGTACAGTTCCACCTTCCCATTGTGCTATTGTAGGACATTGTCCTTTTTCCATTGCACTTATTCGCTGCTATTGAGAGATTTTTATTTGAAAAGTTAAAAAAAAAGATAAAATCATCTAAGTAAATTAAAGAAACTTACCAACGGAACAATTTTTGTAAGTCGTGCTGCTTGATATTGGTATTGAACGTCCAAAACTTTTACTACAACGAATTCACCTAAAGCGGCAAAAACGAACATCATACAACCTGCCATCCATAAATCTAAAGCCTGAAATAGAAATAATGTACACAAAAATTAGTTTGAGAAAAGTTTAAAATAAAGAAAATTTTAGAAAGAAGAATACCAAAGTAGATTCAAAATTGTGTTGTGAAACTTAAGGTTTGAAGATTATATTTTCCAAATCCTTTACAATTCAAACTATCTATATTCTAATTGTGTCAAGTTCACTGCAGAAGGAGGAATAAAAATTAAAGTGCGGAACAGATTTAAACAAACTTTATGAAAGGATTGGTTTACCGATATTTGGTCAACCTAAGAAGCACAAATGTTAAATCGTCGATTCATTTAGAAGTATTACATCTTGATTTCTTAAGAGGACCGTAAGTATTAGGTTTTCAACAATGTCATTACTTTGTGGGTGGTATCTGGTGATGTGTGGACTAATTGAATAATATTTATAACCTATTTAATAATGGCGATTCGAACTGTGGTTCTTATAGCCACTCGTTCTAGTAAGTTGAAAACCAACTTAAACTTCAGGCCAACGAGTATAATAATCGATGTTCCACCACCTCTTATATCTGACAATTTATGCAAGCTTGACCTAGTCTTCCGTATCCTTATTCATTTTCGGAAAGAATTGGCGTTTATTTTTGATTAAATTGTTTATTAAAGCTTCACACGAACTATTTTATGTTTTTTACTGTCAATGGATATATGAACGGCTAAGTAGAAAAAGGATAATATTCCAAAAAATGGAATAATATTCTTTTTTTACTACTTGCATGAGAAATTTCAATTATTTACTCAAAAACCCAAGACAAAAGTTATTTTTCTCAGCTAAGGTTACTAATAATTATTCCCCACACCTAATAATAAGTATTTTAGCACCTTAGTAAATAATGAAAATATAATTTTTGTTCGTTTGTTAACTGAGTTCATCTTTGAATTTTTTTAGTTTCTTCCTAAAATAATAATAATATATTAAAAAATAATAAGCGTTTTGATTTTATTTTAATAATAATAAATAATGAATGAATGCAAAAATTTCTTTGCAACTATAGTTTAGTTTATTTGAAATTTTAATTCGTGTTAAACAGAATTCTGTTGAAATTTAATTTAGTTGTGAGTTGTAGACTAAAAAAATTCTAAATTTGGCTCAACAATATTGAACAGATTTTCAATTCAATTCAATTCATGTCAAAAATAAATAAAAGCTATATTTTTTAATGTAAAGCATATGTGATTTTTATATAGTTTTAAGAAAATTCATTGAAAACAAATTTCTAACTAAGCAGCCCTGAATAATAAATATCCAATACACAATCCAATGATATGATACACAATGTTTCACCAAATCAAAATTTTTATTTATTCACCATTTGTTTATTAATTGACATTTTATTTTGTGAATAATTAAGAGTTTTAGTGCATTTTTTATATCAAGTAGTAAAAAAAATAGTATATAAACCTCGGTGAAGAAAATTTTCTCCATTTCGGTGCTTAATTCGCTCGAAACTTCGTTTCTCGCGAATTAATATCCACCTCAATGTAGAAAATTTAATTTATCACCTCGGTATATAATGTACTATTATACGCTCATTAAACGAATTCGACATTCAACTACAAAATAGCTATCTCAGTTTATTTTTCGTAGTCTTGAAAATTAGAGGAGGAAATACGAAAAATAAACTGAGATAGCTATTTTGTAGTTGAATGTCGAATTCGTTTAATGAACGTATAAAGAATAATATTGCATTTTTTGGAATATTATCCTTTTTCTACTCAGCCGTTCATATGTGGCAATTACTGTTTCAATTCTTTTTCCTTTGGAGCATCAACATGCCCAATTTTTAACTGCTTTCGATATCGGAATTTTTACGTTTACGTTTCAAGGCCTTCTGAAGATGGTTTATATTTAGCTGGTCCTCTGTATGTAGTTTTTTTGTCGTTGCTGGTGGACAATAGTTTGATCAACGCTTTCTCCATAATTTTTACAAAAATGGTCCCAATCGATGCCCATTGGTGTAATTTAGAAACCAGTTTTTTTCTATCAAATTCGGTTGAATTGTTTTTTAGTGATTTCCAAAAAACTGAAAATCATCTCTTGCAAATATAATGAGAATAAATAATGCTATCAAGGTCATTGACCTACCATTTTGTTTGTCATCATGTTCTTCATTTATAATGAAACTTGTATGAACAGTTTTTTTAAGAACATGTGAAAACTAGGTGTTATATTCGTTACGTAAACGCTTAACATTTTGATGAAACTTTGGTATGAAAATTAGCAGCAAACGCATCTGGGTTTACATGAATACGGAAAATCTTAATTCCTGCATAGGATCTTGATGAAACTTTGGCAAATGATCTAGGTTCACTTGAAAATAGAAGATCTGGATTAATTTCAAAATTGGACAAAATGGTGGGAGGTCTCCCGAACACCTCTAAGTTTAAATCTTCAATAACTGCTAATCTCGGCTTATATATCGGCATATATAACGTTTTAGTACTGTTTACAATTTTTGTGCAACTCCCGGTTAAAGACTTTTTTTCAGATGTTTATCCTTACTGTAGCCTGCAATTACAGGTCGATTTTCATGAAACGTTGGTAAAAGGTTTCAAATAATATGAGAATGATTTGACTACTCCACCATACAACACGTGTTTTTTCACCATGTTTTCTATGTTTGCATACAACATTCGTTCGCGAATTAATTTCGATGACACTTTGGAAAAAGATGCAAATATGTATAGCAAAGGAGCTGATTAGTTTTGAGCGATATTGAACAAAGTGGTGGAGGATCCCCGAGCACCTGTTTTTTTGAAAGCTCAATAGCACCTACACCTGATAATAAGATTAGATGAAACTTGATACATAAGCATTTAGTACGGTTCACAACAGTTCTGCGTCCCAACTTCCGGTACAATTTTTTTTTTACTTTTTCTCGTACTACAAAATTTGGGATACTACAGCTTTCTTTAATATTTTTATAATTAGAACTACGCGAAATCTATAACATTGGATAGCCATTAATTAAAGTATTTGATAGATATTAGCTCACAATATATCCAGAACATTTTGTTTCGAGAGCTGTGGTGAAGTTAGCCTATGCATCAGTGTTGTAATATTTTCTTTAAAACCCCCAAATGAAATAGCAAATTTTTGAATAACTTTGTGAATTGTACTCTGCTGATCGAATACGAGATGTTGTGGAATATTACGCAAAAACGTATATAAAATTAAAATATGAACCAGTGTTTCGTAATAGCATTTTGATTTTATTATTTGTAACGGCGGACTATTTCAATTTTTACTCTGAAAATAATAATTTTTCAAACTTAATTATAATTTTATTAATTTTCTTAAATTGTAGTAAATGTGGTTACATTTTTTTCTACTACTGTTGACGGTTTAGTTACGTCATCAATTTCACTTAACAAACATGTTTATATAAATGATTTTTTTTTTAACTTGGAAAAAGGGGAATTGTTTATGGAAGGGGAAACAGAAGATCGATGGTATGATATAAAAGTTCGAATTGTTTAAAACAAATTGATTAGTATAATTTTTAAATCGGAAGAATCATGATTTGAATTAAAATTCAAATCAATTATATGTTGTAATATGCTGTTGTATAAAATTAAATCATGGTACATATTTGAAATAAAAAAAAATTTAAACCAAATATTATAGTGTAATGTGTATGAGAAAAAAAAAATGCAAAATTCCATTTTAAAAGAAAAATTAAATCATTTAATGTAAAATTGAAGTTTTTTTATTTTACTTGTTTGTAAAAGTTTAGTGAAGGAAAAGTTTCTGCATTAATGTTTTCTTCTCAATGACATTGAATGAGTAGTGTACAAAAATAATAAATGTAAACAACAAATCTAACCATGGTGGACGACGATATTTTTTTGTTTACCTTAAATGGAGCCACTTTCAACCAAACATAGATAAAACTATTAATGGCAAAGGGTTCACATTCAGTATTTTTTTGTGTATGGTGTTCGATGTGAAATATTAAAGGCCATAATTCAATGTATATAAGTAACGGAAATTGTGAAGGAGTTTATTAAAACAGCGGAATCATTACAAACAAGAGATATTGACCATGATGAAGACAATATTCAAGCTGTTAAATTTTGATTTTTTCTTGATTTGTATAATTTTTGTTTTTGATTAAATTGTTTTTTCATGTTAGTAAATTAATAAGTATTTTTCTGTAGTTCTGTGAATAAGAGATTCCCAAGTGTAGGTGTTTGTGTATAAATTCAGTATTTCAGTTTTAATATAATTTTTGAGCTATCCGGCGTAAATTAAAATAATAAATTTTCTACAAAAGCTCAAATGGTTTCACGTAACGCCGAAACAGGGACCCTTTAATTGATAGTAAATACAATAATAACGGTGATTATTGTTGTAGTTATTTTGTTATTTTGGGTGGTAGCTTCAGTAAATAATATCAAATCAACACTGCAAAAAAATGTTGAATTGCTTTAAAGCAATCATTCTTGCCAGTTCAGTCAATTACTTGTCAGTTTTCATCCAAATCCCAAGAACCAAAGGAAATCTGATTTTAACCTGAAACGCAATTAAATGTTTTTGTAATTTTTTGATTTTCTGAGAAACTGTGTTAGTAATTTCGTAAACGGTTTAGTAACTTAATTTAGTAATCTCGTAAATAAAAATTGCTCAAATAATGGTGACCCTTGTGAGAAAAATTATTATAAGAAAATTGGTGCTTGCAGCGAAATATATTATCTATTTGTTTAAACTTTTTAATTTTATTATGTGGATTTTTCTCGTTTCAGGCAGTTAGCGGGCACAGTTCATTTATTGGAATTTAGGCATGTTTGGTGTTAATTATAACAATTTAACTAACGTCTCTAAATAGCCGAAGATACCATGCCTCTGCTTCTATATTTTTGATCATGTACTTGAGTGATGACCTGCTAATCACTCCATCAAGTTTCCGGGTCAAGCAATAATTTATTTGGTTGGAAAGTCCTCAGTATAAACTTCATGCGAAAAATTTCAATATATTATTCCTACTTTTTCTATTTCTCGACGTTTTTTAAGACATGGGAAAAGTGGACTGTTTAGTAAAAATGTCTCGTCTCCGACTGATCGTACACGACTACGCAAATGCTACTACTTTTAAATTTTTTGCATGTAAGACAGCTTGATATTAGTTGAAACAGAATGAATTTTTGAAAATAAACTGAGTCAGTGAAAATATGTCAGTCAAAAATAAACTGTAAAACAATTCAAATTGCACTCTCAAATACCCCAAAATCATGCAAATCTCAACAAGAATTTAAATGTACTCACCTTAACATAAGCCTTAACATAATTTATTTGGTTGGAAAGTCCTCAGTATAAACTTCATGCGAAAAATTTCAATATATTATTCCTACTTTTTCTATTTCTCGACGTTTTTTAAGACATGGGAAAAGTGGACTGTTTAGTAAAAATGTCTCGTCTCCGACTGATCGTACACGACTACGCAAATGCTACTACTTTTAAATTTTTTGCATGTAAGACAGCTTGATATTAGTTGAAACAGAATGAATTTTTGAAAATAAACTGAGTCAGTGAAAATATGTCAGTCAAAAATAAACTGTAAAACAATTCAAATTGCACTCTCAAATACCCCAAAATCATGCAAATCTCAACAAGAATTTAAATGTACTCACCTTAACATAAGCCACTGGTGGTATATCCGCCCTTAATCCTGTAAACATTGTAACCAATGTTAACATACACGTTACCAATAACGTAACCCGTCCTGGTATCGCATCTAAACCTAACCAAAAACTAAACCATGATAACATAACAACTAATGATGATGGTGCAAATGTTTGTATAAGATGATGTCCGATTTGTCGTTCAAATCGAAAATAAACTGCTAAACGTGAAAAATTTCCATCTTTTTCTCTCATATATCCATTACTCTCCTCTAACTGTAATGGTGTTCCAATATTATATTGTAATAATTTTAATTCCGGATTTACATTAACACCAGCTTCTGCCCATTTTAAACTTACTTTACTATTTGTGTAGGAAACTGAAAATTAATTAAATATTTTTTTAAATAAATAAATCGTTATAGAATATTCAACTAAAACTTACAACTTTCAATAAAAATAGGACAAACTTGAATATCCATCGGATACAATTGAAATTCCATTTGACAAGCAATGATTGCATGCATTCGGGCTGCATAGCGGACGGTTTTATTACGATATAATGTTACAGATGCAAATTTATGTGTTAAAGTAGCGATCTCTGTAACCATAAAAATTAAAGTTTATGTTTAGTTATTGTGTGTTTGTGTTATTTGCTTTTACATATAATTAAAACAAAAACTTAATAAGCTTTTATGCTAAAGTTATTAAGCTTTTTAATAAAAAACAACAACTTTCATGATATTATAATTAGATGAGAAAAGCTTTTTTCGGTATTTTTATTACTAGTTAGAATAATAATTCTTTTGTTTAATAACAATTATAACAAAGTTCATAGAATTTTTATTTGTATTTGACATAAAAAAAGTTTTAATTAAATTGGTATTGAACAATAAGCAAATGGTTAAGGCGGATAAAAATTAACAAAGATAATCATTTCAGAAAGGGAATGAAAGTATTTTTTATTCATTGTTTTATTTATTGAACTGTTTAAATCTTGAGATCCAATTTTGATGATGCTTAAAATTATTTGCAATTTTCGTCAAGATTAATGTTAAGAACCAATCAAAGATATAGGGAACTATGTTAGTTCTGGAGCTTATTAGCCGGTATACAGTTATTTTCCACAAAATCAACCCCTAATAAGTGTCACTATCAGGATCTGGTTGTGTTACAAGGAATGTTAGGGTATATCAGCGGAAATTCCTATACAGTTTAAAAAGTTTAAATTTATAATAACAAAAAATGGAGGTCTCATCATTTTTATAAAGAGGATTTAATAATTGCATAGGGTGTTTCACTGCTGTTGAGTACAATTTTCTTTTGTATTTCTTTATAGGGTATTTTCTTTTGTATTTCTTTATTCAAAATGACATTTAATATTTTTTGCCGACTAGATAAAATTGTTCATCTTTACGACCGCAAATGAGCCGTAATTTAATCACTTTACGGCTTTTTGACATACTCTCCTTGTATCAAAAATATTTTTTATTCGCCTTCATTTTAAAATGTTACTTTATTACTGTGATTTGCGGCCTTAATGTATCACTTTTTAGCCATATATTTTGTTGTCATAGTTACGTCCAAAAAAGCAAAAAACTTTTGTATTTGTTTAAATTCTATAAAAAATAGAAATTTTTATCAAAGCAACCTTTCGATTCCAAATAGCTTAATCCAATTAAAATATTTGTTTTTCTTTGTTGTCATAGTTATACGATTTATTTGAAAAGAAATAACAAATATATTGGTCAAAGACTACTTGTTCAACGTATTTTTATTTCAAAATACATAAAAT
Source organism: Diogma glabrata (assembly GCA_963693315.1). Lineage (NCBI taxonomy): Eukaryota > Metazoa > Arthropoda > Insecta > Diptera > Cylindrotomidae > Diogma > Diogma glabrata. The sequence goes on along the minus strand of OY856187.1, from coordinate 54,325,660 downwards.
GTTTAATTTTGATTTAAATTAAACAATTTTTTTAAATATTTTACTTGGGGCGAATAAAAAATAGTATATGATGCACGAACGTAAGTCATTTTGGACTTAATGTGGGTGCAAATCTCGGCTGTCGCCTCGATTCGCAAACTCCACATACGTCCAAAAGCCTTAGCTTTACGTCCTTGCATCATAATGTACTATTGTATTTTTTAATAATATCAATTTGTTAAAAAGTTAAAAACCAATCCAAATAGTTTTTTCTCACAAAATTGAAACAATAGTAGTTTATTGTATAAGTGCTTAATGATACATTTTATTCTCGAGCAAAAGTTAACGAGAGCAAACCTCCAAGAGAATAAAATTTATTAGCACAAACATAATAGTACATTTTATCCTTACGACAAAGTAATATAACTTAAATTATTTCAAAACCCCGATATATCATAGCCCTACCCATTCACGCCATTTGCAATAAACAATGAACATTGCCATTTGCAAAAAATTGGTTTAGTGTTTTTAATTAAATACTTTTGAATTTTTTTTATATGGAGTTTTATTTTTCCAGATGCGGTTATGAGCGTTATGGCGATTTTTTGAATTTTTTTTATATTGAGTTTTAATTTCAAAATGGCGCTACAAGTTCACGATTTTTACTGTGCTAAAAAATGAAGAAGGCTTCTATATCGGGGGTTTTGATAATTTTTTTAATTTTTTTACACATATAAACAATTATAATACAAATAATAATTTAAAGAAAGAAATCAGGAAACTGAAAAATGAAAATACTAAGGAATTATTACTTTTTAGTAAACGTAAAATTATATTACAAATTTTATTCAGATAAGTTTAATTTTTTTCAATTATTTATTTATTTTTTTGTGTATGTTTGCCAAATTTGATTTAGGATGGCATGATAAGAGTTCTTTGAATTTAGTACATATTTTAGTACATATTTTACTTGGATTAGCATTTTGGCAGTAAACTTAGTCCTGCAGCCAAATTCTGTAACTGTGAAGTGGTGAAGTGTTAAAAATTTCTTCATTTCGATTTCATCATTAATTTTTTATCATTTTACCATTTTTGCGATTCTATATGCGATTTGAATGTTAAAATATTTAATAGCAAGCGCTGCATTGTCAAACGTAAACAACACATAAAATTAAATGTTTATTCTAAATTTTAACACAATTTAAACGTAAAACGTTTACAAATTTAAATATATATAAATATTTTAAAAAATAAATTTGAAAAATAAATCTGTATTTAATTTACAAATGCAATTTTAAAAAATCAAATCACATTGACGTTATGGTGTTTTTTGACATAATGTCAATAGCAACAAAAGAAACGATTTCATTTTTTTGCCAAACAAAAAGTGCTAACTTTATAATTTTAAAACTTCATTTACTTAGATATTTTTGCGGTGAAGTGATAAAAAACTTATCACTTCACCGCTTCACAGTTACAGAATTTGGCTGCTGGCTACAAGTTTACCCAACTGTCCAAACGGTTTTTCCGAACGGTGTTTTTTCATATATGTAATTTAAAATTCAACAAAGATTAGTCTAGTTCGAAATGGTAAAATTATCAATAAATTTTGCCATCATAAGAGGATTGAATGTCAATCTTCATTCAGTCCATCTATATCTTAAGAGATCCAAACCGTATATTCTTTTCTTAACTGAAATCTATTATAAGTGGCCGAGCTATAAATCTAGATCGTAGTAAATATCTTTGTCCTCATTATGAGCTTGAGTCATCATTTTATTTCAAGCATGGTGTTTGTGTGTATATTAGAAACACCATTCCATATGTAAGAATTAAAAATTTTGAATTAAATTCTAAATACCACAACATGGTTTCACTTTAGATTTCTTGCTCTAATCAAACGTTGTTTCTTTTTGGTCTATATCGCTCCCCTAATTCACCTGAGAACATCAACCTTTTTCATGACCTATCTGAAAAAATAGATAGGTTGACTGATTATCCTAATGCCATATTTATAGTTCTTGGTGACTTTAATATCCACAATAAAGAATGGCTCACACACATTTCTACTACTGATGAGATAGGTAAACAGGCTGAGCTATTTGCTCTTTACCATAATTACACACAGATTATAGATCAGCCTATCACAGTGCCTGACATTCCGGGACAAACTTGTAACTTACTTGATTTGTTTTTAACGAATGATCCTTACCTGGTACAATTTAAAGTATCAGAACCTTTAGGTGTTTCAGATCATAATTTGATCTCTACACAGTTAAATTTCCAATTTCCAATACAATTTAAAGCCAATTCTCGTCTTGTTTGGGACTATAAAGCTGCGAATTGGGAGGGTCTTAGAAATTTTTTTAAAGCGTTTTTCCTGGAAACGTAATTGTCTTAACGGCCAAGGGCCTAACATAGCTGCGCTAAATTTTTCGGAAGTTATTCTTGACGGTATGCGAAAATTTATCCCCAATAGATTAGCCGTTCCTAAGACTAATCTTTGGTTTTCCAAAAAATGTAAAAAGGCAATTAAAATTAAGAAAAGGGCATTTCAAAAGTTTAATCAAAACAAAACTGATGAAAACCTTAGGCAGTAGAGAATTGAGATAAATATATGTAGAAAACTAATAGATGCAGAAAAAAATCTCTTTAACAGGAAAAAAGCATCTAAATTTGCTGAACAGCCAACTGGTTCACGGAATTTCTATAAAGTGGTTAAGGGTGTCCAATGTAATTTTTGTAAGTCTTCTCTACCTCCCCTAATTGATAGAGATATGTCGGTCATAGACCCAAAAGAAAAAACTAACCTTCTGGGAACTTATTTCTGTAAAAATTCTACACTAAAAGAACCCAATTTCTTGCCTAAGCCAATTCCTAGAGTTTCGCACAACATGATGCGCATAATTTTTCGCAAAAGCATCATTCGGAAAATGCTTTTACAAATTAATACTAACGAATCATCTGGGCCAGATCGTATTCCCTCAATTCTTAAAACCTTTGCTAGGGAGTTAGCACCAATCCTCACTAAAATCTTTTATTTGTAATATAAGAAAAGAGTTTTTTCCCGAAATATGGAAAATAGCAAGCGAACAACCAGTTTCAAAAAAGGGTAGTAAGACGGATCCAACAAATTAAAGACCCATTTCAATTTTATCGGTTGTTTCTTAAATTTTTGAGTACATACATTAATTTTAATATTATGTGCTTTTTAGAGTCTTCCAAACTACTTAATGAAAGACAATACGGGTTTCGAACAGGAAGGGTGACGGGAGATTTACTTTTCTTTGTCACTCATGTGTGGAACAAGTCGCTTGAAAATCATGGTGATGGTTGCTCTTGATATATTTAAAGCATTTGATAAAGTTTGGCACAACAATCTCATTTGTAAATTAAGATGTTATGGTTTGGATGAGCAACTTATATCTTGGATACAAAGCTTTATTTCCGAACGGAAATTTCGGGTCAATGTTGATGGTGTTTCATCGGATGTCTTTTCAACTGATGCAGTAGTTCCTTAGGGTTCTGTTTTGTCCCCAACTCTCTTATTAATATTAACGATTTGTTGGATTCAACAATTGATCCTATTCATAGTTTTGCTGATGATAGCACGCTTTATGCGTCTTATGAAAACCCTAAATTATATTCATCGTTAGCGCTTAATAATTCTAGATCAAATTTGATAGATTCATTAAACCATGACTTAAAAACTATTTTGGATTGGGGGCTCGATAATAGTGTTGAATTCAATACAAGTAAAACACAGGCTTGTCATTTTTCTGGGACGGAGACGTTAATTAATAATTTATTATAATTAACACTAAACATGCCTTAGAATAAAAAAATTATTTAACACAATTAAATCAATTTCATTTAATTTCTGTAATTTCAAAATTTAATGCCCTCAGGCTTTTTATACACAAGAGAAACATGCGCATTAGATTGAATTTAATGTTTTTTTATTTAACATCAACTTAAATGAAAGCAAAAATATTTTATAAAATACAATCAAAATAAATCCTTTCAAAATTCAATACAGCAGAATAGAAAACAGCTGTTTCTTAATTCTGCTAAGTATAATAACACATACCAGTTATAAAAAACAAAAATAAATTTATTTTTAATGAAGTCGAAAGGATAAAAAATTGTTTAAAAAAATAAACAAAATCTGCTACATAAAAAAATATTTTATAACTAATAATAAAACCACAAAAAAAAAATTCAATTATAACATGGTGAAAACATTGCAATACATATTTGAAATTAAATTATCGACTGAAAATAGTAGAAGTCGTACAAAAAATAGTCCTCGTCAGTTTTCTGGCCGCAACTACACTTCGGAAAAAAATTCAGACATGTTGTAGAGTAAAATTTCATTAAAAACATTTTCTGCCCAGCCAGTCTCAGAAAACAAGAAATATTTTAAAGCTTATCGAAAGTATTGCAATTTTTAAGAGGGAAGGAAATTCAGGTTTATTCTTTTGCCAGATTGCAACTGACTTTTTGTTTCAATCTCTGTCATTTTTAGACAAATAAAATCCATTTTTGATTTTTTTAAGATTCTTTGAAAAGTCTATGAGATTTTAGAATTAAATCAATAATAAACTAACGTTAATCGTTATGCTTCAGTTTGAATGTTATGTTTGTTGCTTAAACTCTGTTCTCGTGATCCGATTTCCATATTTCAAAGTAGACAAGGTCAGACATCGCACATGGCGGAGAAAAATAATAAAAATAGTAGATTTTTATTACAAAATAATAGTTTTTGTCTAAATATTAAGCGACACAATAAAACATTTTAAAAATCCGCTTAAAGCAATTAAACCATCTATAATGCACAAAACATTTTTAAAAGCCTAAAGGATATTACTGTTCTATTAATAAAATACACACAAAGTACATAAATTTTGAAATCGAACTAAATGTTAGTGATAAAACTATAAAATCGAAATTTCGAGTGAAATATTTGAAAACTATAAATAAAAAGAGCAGTTAAAATTTTAGTGGCCGGTCAGGCAATGTATAAAAACACTGAAATTTAGCGGTAATTTAATTATGTAATTACCAATTTGTATTACTTATCGTATTTTTATTGTTTAAAATGTTCTTTTCACGATCATCGGAACGGCTTGCATAGTTTCCTACAAAATTAAAAATAAAAAAAACAATAATTTAAATTTTTATCAATTATGTTTTGTTATCATTATGGTACATAAGTAAATACAAAATACGATATTGTAGGATTTATTCGATAATTACTCCATTCTCGTTATCAAACAAAATTGGTTCTTATTATTTCCTGAACCATAAAATTTTACAGATTACACAAACATTAGTTATTCGAATATCTATCCTTGAAAAATTACGAAACGGAATTAAAACTTAAAACGGAAATCTTAACCTTAAACTTTTAAAGTGTAAAAATATAGCGAAAAAGGAAATTATGAGTTATATACAGTTTTCTGAAAATTCAAGAAAGTTTGTTAATGTTCTTAAAGTTTAATGTTGTGCAATCAAAAGAATTGACATTGGGATATATTTTTGTATGTGATTAAGTTGGTTTTAGTGATAAGCTTGTTGTAGAAGTTGGTGATAAATGAGTTATTAATGAAGAGTTTTAAACTATGTAGACGAAGACGCCAAAACAATGAATAAATTGTCTCGAAAGAAACTCAAAATGGAAATAGTGTCGTGAATGAATCTTAAGGTGCAACGGGTGTATAGTGATGACGATTTTGATGCGATACTCCACATCCAACTGGGGAACAATAAATGATTTGACAAAGCAAACATTTTTACTGTTTGTATTTTTCAATCCACAGTCCTATTTACTACTGTTTACTGAGCTATTTATATCAAAGATTTACTTGTAAACGTAAATATCAACGTAAATACCAGAAAACTAAAGTTAATCAAAAAAACGCTGAAACAGTTTTATTTTCATCTAGAACTATCGCTACAACGCCTCTATTGATAGATAATGCTGGTCGAACTTTTTTATCACATGCATTAAGTACTCTGATAGATATATCCTCTTGTATTTACGACTGGCTATACAATATCAATTCTTAAAACCTCTGTGATTATTCCATAAATAAAACAATAAACTGAATTGTTTAGTTTGTAAAATATAAAGGGGTTGGAACAACAGGAACCGAGAAATCGGGAATTCTGCCTGCGTTAAGGCTTTAACATATCGCATGCTTTTCACCATTCGTATTGACGTTAATCTCAATTCCGTAAGTGGTATCCTCAATTAAAACCAGAAGGTCAATACAGCATCAATTGTCCTCAACTACCCTCAACTAAACTATAAACACCCAGCGAACAAAATAATTCACTTCAATTTGGGAAAAACTACTTTTCCATAGTTACAACATAGTTTAAAAAAAACAACATTTTATCTGCATCAACCAGATATTTTCCAACTGTTTCTTTTTGTCAGAAGTGGCTGAAGCTGAATTCCCTCAGAAAATTTCTAATAAAACTGGTTTCTTTAGCGTAAATGCGTCTTTTAGGCAGTTAAACTTTTCTATTCTATTCCAACTGTTTCTATTAGTCGGAAATGACTGAAGCTGAATTACAAAAACGTCGAGAAATCCCAAAAACGTGGTGGCAAGTAAATTCTGTAAATTTTGTCATTTTTTTTAAAGTGAAAACTTCTTTAGCCGCGTTATTCAATTTTTTTTGAGGTAAAATTGCGATGTGGAAATCGCGCTCGACTGATGTTCTGTAGGTCGTGGTTTCAATTCCTGGTGTGGTACAAATTTTTTTTATTGTGTTTTTTAATTTTTATTAAATACCATTAAAATTATTTTATTTTTATTCATAAATTCATAAAAATAATAAAAAATTCTTCTTACGAATTTTAAAAAATTGATCTATAATGCAGTTTTTTAAAGTTATATTGCTACTGTCTTTTGCAATTTGCATTGGAGTCATCATGCTAAATAAATATTGAATATATATAAAATTGAAAGTCTGTCTGTTTATCCTTAATGCATACATACATTAATCATCATGAAAATTTGGGAAGTTGTTGTGTACACTTAATTTGCTTTTTATTTTACTATCGTTTTAAACGGTAGTTTGCTTTGATCAATGTTTTTTTTTGTTGAACATAATTTTTATGAAATTAAAAATAACGTAAGAAAGATAGTATAACCTGAAATATTTACATTTGTATATCAAAATTATATGTATTGGAATTTTATCATCTTCACTAAATATGTTGTCGGTTTGGAATTGTATTTTTTTTAATGAAATGTGTTGTGTAGTAGGAATCACAATATGTGTCCACACATAAAAACTTTTTAAGACCAAGGTCCCACAACAACATACGTTCAAAGGTGTTGATGGACGTAAATCTTTCGTTTTTGTTTTTTTATATACTTTGTTAAAGAATGGATAACTAAACAAAAAATCCTATCACTGACAAAATATGACATAGGCCAATATTTTATGATAGAATAGAGAAAATAAAAGTAAATTAAAAAGTAAATAGCAAATTTTTACAAAAATTTGCTGAAACAAAAACCCTTTAAGCCCAAGGTCCCTCAACAACATATTGTTACGATTACAGAAAAATCTAGACGATTACAGAAAAATCTAGACGGTTACGGTCACTTCCAGGAAAATAAAATCAACAAATTAATGAAATGAATAGTGTTGTTGTTGTTGTACATCTTCTTAGAATTAAGGTCTACATAAAACAAATGATTTTATGAATCAAATCAACGTAACGTAAAATAATCGAATATTCTAATATTTTCTCAAGGTTTCTAAAAAGTGACCGCGAAATTTCTAGAGATTAAGCAGAATGTATATAAGGAAATTACCTCTTGTAGTTTTTTAATTAGTTTTATTTTAAACGTGTGATGGTGAAGTTAAAATTATAAAAGTGATATTTACAATTAGTTTTTGTAAATAAAGTTATAAGTGTTACTGAGTAGAAATATTTTATGTATTATTTTGAACGTTGTGAACTGGAAATTTCTACAATAAGCCGTTGGAGTTCTGAAGCTGTTAAAAGAATATTCTAGTCAGGAATATTGTTTGCTGTATTGTTTTCTTGTTGTTGTGGAACAACTAAGGTGTTGAATACTTAATAAAACCTGGTGTTTGTGCTTACTAATCAGTGATCGAACTCAGAAGGAGATTGGGAATTACGTTTATCGAATTGTGAGTTAGGCCAATTCGAAGTAAGGTTGGAAAAAACGTAACAATAAATCCTATCACTGACAAAATATGACATAGGCCGATATTTTATGATAGAATAGAGAAAATAAAAGAAAATTAAAAAGTAAATAGCAAGTTTTTACAAAAATTTGCTGAAACAAAACAAAAATGTAGTTGCCAATAATCCAGCATATTCCTTGATCCTGTGACGCACTGTCTTTCTCTATGATTAAAGCCACACATAGTTATATGAAGGCTCGGTTCTTCGAAGAAGCAATCAAGGATTATTTCACAGCTAAGATTGAGGGTGCTACCGTTGACTGAATACAGTTCATCTGCCACCACCCCTAAGATGTCAACTTGGCTAGTGATATCTCACTGCTGTTGCCAGTGGTATGTGATATCTCACGTTAACTCGTATGTCAATAGCAGGAACTGGAATACGCGGGCTTAAATGCATGCTTTGTCATGAATGCATACTTTTTTAAACGAAAGTAAAATTGTATTTTTAAAAATTGTATTATGTTGGACTTTTATAGGGTTCTTGGTACAAGCGAATCCCGTTTTGGGAGATCTCTTATAAACTTAAAAAAAAAAATAGAATAACAAAATGAAACAATAACAAGATTTAATAAAAGAAAAATTAAAGTTAGTTATAATGAAATAATAATAGTAAAAAATATATGAATAAAAATAGCTCACTCTAGCATGTCTCCAATTTTAAGCATCGTAGATTGTCAATGATTCCCATAGCTATAATTTTTTCAGAACTACCCAACTATATTTCTTACGTTAAACAAAACAGTTTATTCAGCTAATAGTGTTCATAAAATTAGGTTTTGGAATGCATCCCTCATGGTGCGATCGATCGATCTACACGTCAATAACTATTTGTACTACGGAGCTCAGTAATATCAGTCGTTTCATTGTTGATTGACAATAAATTTATGAATATTTGCATTTAAAATTAACGACCAGAAATGAAGCAAACACTTGGGTATGAAAAGTGTGAAGAACGGTTTCGTTATAACTTCATCTGAATAAACATTTTCACGTTTATGTAATTGAATTTGCTTTATAAGATTCATTTTTTATTTTTATTTTATTCACCAAACGATTTATTAAACAATTATCACCAATATTCATTACATTAAAAAATATATAAATAACAAATTTCAATATCACACTTAAGTAACAAATAATTTAAGTTTAAATAATAAAAAAGTTGTAAAACTGATAATTAAATGGATATTTCATCTAATAATTGACTAAATCGAACAGAATGCCCGATGTTTTTTTAGTAAGAATGTTCTATCTGTGTTTCTTTTCAAATATACATTGATCACCCTCACGCCCAATAGTTATTCAAAATTTCCATCACACGATCAAATACAGATCCAGTGGAATGAGAAATCATTTTTTTCTCCTTAAAATAGTTATTTTCCTAACAAGTGCGTGAATTTGGTGATTCCGAAACGAAAGCAGGATGTTACCAAAACGAGCGTAGCGATTTTTGGTACCTGTTTGAGGTACGGAATCACCTTCGCGCGCATGTTAGGAACAACGTTTTTCTTACAATCGTTAAAGAATTACTATTTCCTACAATCGTCTAATTAGAATCGTTTTAGAACAAGAGCCCGCGACGGCCAGACCTTCGTTATTTTATAAAATCTGAAAGTTTCTCTACGCATACCCCCTACTCAGGTAGGCACGATAAGCGACATACGAAGTTTGGATCATTGTGGCTTTGGCAGGGGGCTGGTAACAGAGGGGCATCCAAAGTTTCGTGAAAGTATAAAAGCTAATTTTTTGATATATTCTTCGGGATAGTATTAGAAGTCACGTCATCCATTGCCAGACACTTACTATCGTGGAAACCCTCTGCCAGACACCATTAAACTTTGAAGTTTAAGGGTGTCTTGCAGAGGCTTTCCACGATAGTAAGTGTCTGGCAATGGGTGACGTGACTTCTAATACTATCCCGAAGAATATATCAAAAAACTAGCTTTTATACTTCCACGTAACTTTGGAGGCCCCTTTGTTACCAGCCCCCTGCCAAAGCCACTATGATCCAAACTTCATATGTCGCTTATCGTTCCTACTTGAGTAGGGGGTATGCGCAGAGAAACTTTTAGCTTTTATAAAATAACGAAGGTCTGGCCGAAAAGGCCGCATTGAGACACAAAACTGTATATTTAACAAATCTAGTCAAATTCTTGGCTATGCAGATGATATTGTGCTTCTCGGACGCAGAACAAGCGATATCAAGGATAGTCTCTCTCAGCTTGAAATAAATGCTAAACGACTTGGATTATGCATTAACACCGGCAAGACTAAACTTTTAACAACATCCAGGAATATACCTCCCGGCAATCTGAATACTGGCGACTATGAAGTGGAACGTGTAGAAAACTTCAAATACCTCGGATCTGTAATAACATCGTCAAATGACATGCAGGCAGATATTAAAGCCCGTGTCTCAGCGGCATACAGAGTTTTCTACGCATACTCAAAACTTTTGCGATCCAAACATCTTTCGCAGTCGTGCAAACTCACACTTTACAAAGCATTAATTCGACCTGTGCTTACCTTTGGAAGCGAAAGCTGGACACTGACTTCCTCCGATTGTAGAATTCTATCAACATTCGAGAGGAAAGTCATACGAACAATTTATGGTCCATGTAAAGTTGCTGAAAATCAGTATAGAATCCGAATGAATCATGAAATCAGACAGCTTCTTGGAGGCTGCGATGTAATCGGATTCATCAAATCTAACCGGATTAGATGGTTGGTCATGTAGGAAGGGCACCATTAGATAGAATGATTAAAAAACCGTCCCAACCGTCCGATTGGAAGCTGATTGCACAGACGGCAAAATCCCTCCATGGGATGTAAACGCCAGAGAGAGAGAGAAGGTCTGGCCGTCGCGGGCTCTTAGTCTATTTAGTTTTGTCAAGATTTGAAACTACTAGTTTATCGTGAAAATCAAGTTGCAATGGTTGCTATGGATGAAACTTGTAACCAAACAATACGAAAAATAATAATAAGTAATCAATAATAATAATAATTTAATAATAAATAATCAATTAATTTCACTTGTATTCTTGAGTTTTTGACTATTGACATTCCCGCACTAATGCGGGAATTGATCACTTTGCGCCCGCGATTTGGGTTCGGGAATGATTATTTCTTAAACGATTGTAGGAAAACACATCTTCTCATCTGGCCATTTCTATTCACATCTCAAAAAATTCAATACACATACCAACGCCAAAAGGCTTTCACGTTTAATAAATTCTGAACAACCGCAAACTCATTTACATTGGATACTTTGATGAAAGTTTCATATTCTCTCTTTGATATGATATTTGCATAACCTAATTCTATTATTAAGGTAGGTCAAAAAATAAAATAACTAGTGGGATGTGGTGTGACCTTAAGAATCGCGCCAAGAACGTCCCGTAAAGTTTAAAACTAACTAGTTGGCAAGACTCCTGGATAAGGTTTACTGACACATCAAACTAACTTTATTGCCTTTTTTGAGACTGTAAAGTTAAACAATATGATTTAATTGTGTCATCCAAAAATATGATTTCTAAAACATAAATCAAAGTAAAACGAAAAAATAAAAATTACAAAAAAATATTAAAAAAAACTTAAACAAAATAGTCATCAAACAATTAATATATTAGCTCAATTAGGGTTTAGCCACAAATACACATTATTACTATTTATTTTTTATACGATAAATCAATTGTAGCAATCAATACGATAAATCAATCAATTTACATTTAAATAGGATTACACTCACATTTACACAATACATACACACCTACAGAATGCGAATTAAAAGAAGTTGTGAAGACAGTTTCAGGCGGTCTTGAAACGTGAAGATATTATTAAAATATCGATATCAAAAATAATATCATACACAACAACCTAGCATATCAGGACAGTTAAAAAATCTTCATATATTGAATAGACACCGACTTGTATATAAGACAACCCGAAAACTAATTAGTTCTTTTTCATGTTAATTGAAACGTTTATCAAAGATTCGTCTAAAATACTTTATAATTTTAGCCTATAATGTTGTAAAATTCTTAAAAGGAAAAAAAAAGCTGTTAGACCGGAAGTGAAAAACAAGCCAAAAATTGCAAAACTACTACAAACATTACAAACATTTATGCATTAAGTTTCAATAAAATTGAATGTCTGAGTGTTTAAAGTTGAAGAAGTTTAAAATAAAGAGTTTTTAAGGCGATCCACTCACTACCCTCTGACTCCATTGTCAAATTTTGAAAATAACTCAGATCTTCGATATGCCAGTATACCCGGATGCGTTTGCAGCTCATTTTCATACAAAAGTTTCCTCAAAATCTCAAGATTTTTCGTAACGAAAATAACACATAGTTTTATCACATTTTCATAAACAACTCAAAAACTAAGACAGCAATTGTTTATACTTAATGTCATTATAAATGGCTAACGTGTTGACAAACAATATGGTATGGTCAATGACCTTGATATCATTATTTATTCTCATGATATTTGCAAGAGATGATTTTCAGTTTTTTAGAAACCACTAAAAAACAAATGATTTAATTTCGGTAGAAAAAGACTAGGCTCTAAGTTAAGCTACAATACATCGATTGTGACCATTTTCGTTGAAATCGAGCCATCCGCTGTTGAGAAAGCGTTGAACAAAATTTAGTCTACATACAACGATAAAAATTCCGATTTCAAAAATCGACCCAAAAACAATAACTTCCCATATCGGGAAGTTAATAAATTGATTTACGGAGTTTCTTTGGATGTTTTCTTTTTTGATTTTTTGATTTTGATATAGAGTTAAACCGAAAATAGGATAATAAGTTGTTTTTATGGATTATAATTGTTATTATAAGAACTGAATCTAAAAAATTATGGTGCAAATTATGAAACTTTTTGCAATCCATACAATTTTCGACCGATCTAGTTTCGAACCAATGAGAAAATTTTAAACTTTAAAAAAGTTTATCATTCTCATCAGGGCTAGCCGACTAGATAAACTACCAAAAAATTTCAACGCTAAGTATAATCCAAAAATTAGGTTACAACTCTAGCGAAGTATAAAAAACAAAAAATTTACATAAACATATATTTAATAGATTCAGGTTTAGTCAATTAAGTAGTTTATCTAGTCGGCTTAATTTAGTAGTTTATCTAATCGGCTAGCCCTGATGAGAATGATAAACTTTTTTAAAGTTTAAAATTTTTTCATTGGTTCGAAACTAGATCGGTCGAAAATTGTATGGATTGCAAAAAGTTTCATAATTTGCACCATAATTTTTTAGATTCAGTTCTTATATTATTCTTGATGGGATATTTTCCATCGGGGTGATGTTATTTCACAAATAATTTACTGAATTAATAATTGTTATTGTTTAGTTAAAACACTCTTTTCTGATATCTATATATTTGTTACAACCAGGGACTGAAACCGAACCCGAACCTGAACCCAAATGGGTTCAGGTTCGGTGCTTTTATAAACCATGAACCCGAACCCGAATTCAAAAACACATCAGGTTCGGGTTCATAAATAAAAATAAAAATAAAATATTTTCCTATGCAAGTAAGCGTAGAAAGGCTTTTTCAGCTTTGAAATTTGTATTGTCATCACAAGGATCAAATTTAAAAGAAGAAAGTTTAAAAAATATTTTGATTATTAAATTAAATAAGAATTTTTTTGAAAAATTAGTAAAGTTTTTTGAAAAATAAATAAAATATATTGTACTCTTTTCTAAATTTTGAACCCAAACCCGAACCCTGAACCGAACCTGAACCTGAACTTTCTATTTTTATTAACCCGAACCTGAACCTGAACCCAATTTTTTCAGGGTTTCAGTCCCTGGTTACAACCGATCGATTTCGATTCTCCGATATAGAAAAAAAAACACTCATTATTAGTTTAATTAATTAATTACACACAATTGATATAATGATTAGTTTCGATTCGATTCGATCAAAATATTCAAAATATTCAATCCCTTCGAAATGCTGCGATATTGACAGAAATAAACACAACAACCGAAACAACAACAGAAACAGTAAATCAAATTCAATCTAAATATTCAATCAAATATTCAATCCTTTAAACAACCACCACCAGTAGGCGACCACCGAAACTTATTTACTTTCAGTCCAAAACATTTTCAGTCACTACTTCGAAAAAGTTTCCGTTTCACATAGGTTTTACTGTATATTAAAATGACATTTTCGTAGCTTGAAGTAGAAAAATATATTTTTTTACAATAACACAAAAACTGTGCATTGCAAAATTCTAAAAAAATGTAATGTTTCTTAAATTAAGTGGTTCTTCATATGACACCCCCCTCATTTGGGTCAAAAATGGTGTTTTTTACTCTCCCCACATCCATCCCCTAAACACACAGAAATATAATTATTTGAGACTTCGCTATGATTTTCATTCAAAATTTACCTATCTTCTAGTCTATGTGAATTTTTTCAAATTTTTCTGTCCATCATCGTCGAAACGTAGGGGGCGGAACGGTCTGAAAGTTGCACTTTTTTGACAATAACTTAAAAACTGTGCACCGCAAAATTTAAAAAAAAATTGCAATTATTTCTAAATTAGGTTCTCTGTCAAATGACACCCCACTTGACCGCATTTAATGTTTTATCCCTTCTCATTCCCACCCCCTTAATAAATTTAATTATGAGTATATGACACTTTTATATATTTTTTATTAAAAACTTACTAATTTTTCTATCATTCCAAATACATTTGAAGATTTTCTATCAGTTAGGTTTGGAGCTAATTGAGGTAAAAACACACGAAGAAAACGTCATTATTCAAAATTATAAAAAAATGGTGAGGTGTAAAATTCCAAAATATATTTTTAAGGAATACTGAAATGAAGCCCTTTCATATGATACCCTACTTGAATCTATAAAAAAATGTATTTTCTCAAAGGTCTCATATCGTAACCCTCCAAACGAAAATAACTTTAGTTTCATTTGTATCTGTCATCTTATGTGATCAGGTTAGTTTTATACGCACAATCTCAGGTCCATAGCATTTACAGTTTACGAGATAATCGATATAATGTGAAAAACTAGTTTACTGTCACCGATAGGGTTCGTTATAAAAACGGAACGCTAATAAATTTATTTAAGTTTTAGCTAAGAAATAAGTCCTGACCGTTTTTAATTTTAATGAAACTAACAGAAATCATTCTTTATAATTATACGTAAGATTTTCAAAGAGCCAGTTTTTTATCCACCATAGACGAGTAGCATTTCAAATTAAATTACGGATAATGTTCCTTAAAATAAGGGGTCTAGCACCTCTCTAAATCTTACAAAACTTGAGATATTATGAAATTGAAATTATGGAAATTCTAATTTTTTAAAAATTAATTACATAAAAACGCAATGAGAACACAGTTTTAAAAATTCAAACAGTTATGTTAAGAAAGTAAAACAGTTTTAAAAATAATGATTTATTTGTATAGTTTTATGGAGAATGATCTCTGTAAGTTTCATAAAAATCTAAAATGGTCGGGTTGGTGTGATATGGCATGACATGACCCACAAAGCAATGTCTAGAAAATTAATGCAAAAATCCCCATATTATGCATAAAAATTTCTTGTATATGGAGTCTAATGACAGTAGGACGACAAAAATTTATAAAATTTTGTATCATCTAGCGCTCGATAAATTAGTTTATTTCCAACAGTAAAACTCATTTCTCCATTATTTAAATATACGTTTCTTATAGTAAATTGAACGTAGAATACGATGGTCGTACTAAACACTCTTTATTTTTGCTAGATAATGACTAAAAATTAATTTTAACATTTTATTTGTTTATAACAATAGAAATTTGTTAATGATTTTTATAAATAACAATTTTTTTCAAATTCCATCTTTGTACTTTAAAATAAAACAGACAAAAAGTGTCAATCCTTACCAGAAACGAAGTTATGAATCTTTGAAAATAAGTCTTCAAGCCAAAAATCACAAAAATCTCGAAATTTAGATCCGCTCTATTCCCCCTAAAAAAAAGAAAAAATCCTCGAACAAATATAACGTTTTGTTGATATAGAACCTGTAAAAAAAATTTCAGCTAAATCAAAAATGTCTTAGTCACATTTTGTCCTAATCTGTTCGGTATGTAAAAGACCCATATATCTAGTTTTTTGTCGTCGCGCGCTCGATGAATTCATTTATTTCTTACAGTAAAAATCATTTCTCCATTATAATTAAAAATACTGTTTTTATAGGAAATGAAACGTAGAATACGATGGTAATAATAAAAACTCATTTCGTGGGTGGGGGGCAATGACTACTGATCGATTTGAACACTTTATTTCTTTATAACAATAGCAAAATTGTTAATAACTTTTATTGATTCTAATTTTTTTTGTAAACTACCATCTTTTAACTTTAAAATAAAAGAAACTAGAGGTTTCTATCTTTAACAAAACTGAAGTTATGAATATTTGAAAATAACTCGTCAAACCAAAAATCACGAAATTCTCGAAATTTAGAACCGCTATATTTTCCAAAAAAAAAATCCTCGAACACGTATATCTTTTTGTTCGATATAAAACCTGTAAAAAAAATGTCCGCCAAATCAAAAATGTGTCGGTCAGATTTTGTCCAAATCTGTTCGGTTTGTAAATGAATTACCCATATACGGTGCACCAGATAGGTCAAGAGATGCGGTAGTGTTTCGTGCGCCATGTTTTGAAAGACACTACTAGTATATATACGGTGCACCGGATAGGTTTTGAAGATTAACCTTTTCATTTTGAAAAGAAGTACTTTTTATACAACTGTTTCCAAAATTATGAATGAAAGTTATTTTATTTATTTAGCGTATGGTTTTTATGACACATTAAAAACAAAAATAAAACTTAAAATAGGTAGATTTTTCTATGAAATCTACCTAAAACAAAACATGAATACACATTAAATGAGCTTACAATCAATTTGATTGCGCGTCTTTTAGTTAAAAAGTAAAAAGTAAAATATTTGAGCATTGGGCAGTACATTTGAACATTAGATGTTTACATCGAGTGAGTCTATCCATGCTACTACATCGGGAGTTGCCAAATGGATGTCTGCGATGTCGCCATTGTACCGTCAGATTGGACACACAGTTGCAATGTGTTTTATGGTTTGTTGTGGAGCTCCGCAGTCACATTGAGGGAACTCTAAAATTCCCCACTTGTAGAAAGAATCAGCACAACGTCCATGATTCGTTCGTGACGAATGAAAGTATATATTATTTAACCAAATGTAACTAATGTTTATCAAGAAAAAAATTATGCATACTAATTTCCGAATGTTTTTAAAATCAAAATTTTCTCTTCCCAAAATTTTAGTAAAAATCAAATATTTTTACAAATTTGTATAGCACGTTGGTAGCATTGGAATTTTATAGACTACATACACCAAATTGTGTGTAGAAAAATTTTATGGATATTACGTTAGTTATGCACTTACTCGGTTTGTAATAGAATAATGGATAATAACTTGATTCTTTCATTTATATATTAAACAACAATAAGTAGCGGCATACATGATTTTAAAAGGAAACAAAATCGTTCAAAACTACAGTTATATATACATATTTTTTATATAATAGCCGCATTCAATTTGACTGAAGCAACTGAAAAATTGTATGCAATTATATGTGTTATTATGGTTTTCCATATTATTCACTGTTTGTGTGCTTTTGTCACTTTTGAATTAAAATGCAATATTTAAAAATATACTTTTTACTGTTTATTTTTAAATTTATTTATAATAATAAAAACTTCCTTATAGTAACAATTTGATTTTTATTTTTTTATTTTAAAGAATATCGATTTCGACTTACGTCATCCTCAGTTCTTAAATTATTATCTATAATTATTATAATTATTATCTATAATAATTTAATTATTTATAATAATTTAAGAACTGAGGATGACGTAAGTCGAAATCGATATTCTTTAAAATAAAAAAATAAAAATCAAATTGTTACTATAAGGAAGTTTTTATTATTATAAATAAATTTAAAAATAAACAGTAAAAAGTATATTTTTAAATATTGCATTTGTATGCAATTGTTGTAATTTTTTGTTCAGTTTATTCAGTTATTTCTGTAGTTACTTCTGTTTATGTAGTCCTAGAGCCTTACTTAAATTACATAATACAGTTAGATGTTTAGAAAACAAAATGCCATTAAGAAATTGTATAACTATTGCTTAATGATTTGAGAAGTTTTTGCAAAGAACAAGATACAAGAATTTAATTTGTTATAGTTAAAACGATAGTTTCAAGCTAAAGAAAAACATGGCGCGGCTTTTTTTACAGCCTTTTGGTTGTTTTTGCGACGATTTTCTTCATCTGCAAATGGAATAATCAAAATGAAAATATAATCGTCTCCAAATGAGCGAAATAAAAAAATTAAAATAATATAAACCAAAAAAACGTTTTTATTCGCCTACATATTAAAGTGTTACTCTATTACTGTAATTTGCGGTCGTAAAGTATCACTTTTAACCCTATATTTTGTTGTGATAGTTTCGTCCAAAAAAGTAAAAAAACTTTTAAATATGTATAAATTATATAATAACTAAAGATTTTAATCAAAGCAAACTTTCAATTCAAAATTTCATAATCCAATCAAAATATTTGTTATTTTTTGTTGTCATAGTTATACAATAATTCAATATTTCATAATGCAATCAAAATATTTATATTTTGTTGTCATTTTTTTGAAAAAATAACAAATATTATTCATAATCTCATGTTATGTTACTTTTGCTGTCGCCTTAAAAATATGGAAACAAATTTTTCTGCCGCCGTAAAATATGAGCTACTTTTTCTGTCACCCTAAAAATGAAAAAAAAAGTATCGAATAAAAAATTGTATATGACGCGCGGACGTAAGTTATTTTGAACTTAGTGTAGGTGCAAATCTTGACTGGCGCCTCGATTTGCAAACTCCACGTACGTCCAAAAACCTTAGCTTTACGTCCTTTCACCATAATTACTATTTTGTATTTCTTATGGTTACCAAAATAGTACATTATGATGCTAGGACGTAAAGCTGAAGATTTTGGACGTATGTGGAGTTTGCAAATCGAGGCTCTAGCCGAGATTTTCTGCCACATTAAGTCCAAAATAGCTTACGTCCGTGCATCATATACTATTTTTTATTCTCCGCAAGCAAAATATTTTAAAAAAATTGTTTATTCTAATTTAAAATTATAAGTTTGCATAAATTTTAAAATAAAAATATGTGGAACAAGTTACCTTTGACAAAATATTTATTATTTTTTCCAAATTCTTGTATAACTATGACAACAAATGATAACAACTATTTTAATTGGATAATGAAACTTTGAATTTAAGGGTTGCTTTGATAAAAAATTCTATTTTTCATAGAATTTAAACAAATGCAAAGGCTTTTTACTTTTTTGGACGTAATTATGACAACAAAATATACAGTTAAATTCCACACTTTAATTCCACAAATCACAGTAACAAAGTAACACTTTAATATGTAGGCGAATAAAAAATTGCTTATTCACTTTAAAAGATGTGTAAATAAAATATATGACAAAACAAATAAATAACAGTTAATTATCACAGCTTGTTATAATATTAAAAATTTAGTTTAGATTATTATATAGTTTGTGTTTATTCATTTGTCACACTGCTGTTCATTTCTAATCGATACTTTTGTGTGAATTTATCACAACATCACCTCTAACCACCACCCTTAACATAAAACAACGTAAATAAATAAAAATCATTTAGATATAAATCTAAAAGTTTTTTTTTCTTCATTTTAATTTTCAATAAAAAAACATAGCCAACTAATCTGTTGTATTATCAATGTCCTTAGCTAACCTTTATACATGTAACTTACCATAACAATTGGAATCGATTAGTTTTTTATAGAAATTTAACTCATTTAAGTTTTAAAAATGAACAATACAGAACAAAAATGAATCACTTTTTCCTGAAATTGAAAATCAATTACATACAGACAATAGTTTTTTTTTTTTTTCAAATTCAACCAAAACACAAAAAGAGTGAAAATGTATTGTCTTGTGGTCAATGTGCCAGACAACTTATGTCCATAGTTTGCTTAAATTTGTTTGAGGTTTGCAAATTAAACCAGCTTAGCACTATGGTTGGTCGTCGATACATAGGTAGAAATGTCTTAATGTGTTGTGTTAATTCCAAAACCACAATAAACATCGTTTAGTAATTTTTCTTATGAATAGGTTTCAAACAAATTACCATCGTTTAATTAATTTTTATTTTAAATTAGAAATTTAATAGATCAAAATATGAAATGAATAAACAAAGCAATGAAAATCATAAAAAAAGAATAAACATGGAAAATAATGCTAAAATCAATATGGTTTCATTGCCAACTAGAAGTGGAACGTAATCAAAATGTAATAAATAATTCGTCTAAATTGTTTTAAATTTATGATTAAAAAAGTTGAACTTACCAGCAACTTTAGAATTTATAAAGTACGGATCCGGTTGCCATAAATTATCTAAAAATTCTGGTGGTAATGTTACATAATCATCGCCTTCTTCAAATATATCATGACTTATATCTAAACGCGATTCAACCCATTTTTGATGAACAAACATGTCAACACTAAAATGAACAAAACAAATAAATATAATGTTATTGGAAATTGAATAGTTTTGAATTTGTTTTGTTTATTTATTGAAATTATATCGGTTGACTAAATAAAAATATAATGTGAAAAACTCGTTTTACTCTCACCAATAGTGTTCCGTATAAAAAACGGAACCCTAAAAAATAAACATGATGTTGAACAATTTGTTGAAATTTTTGTGGTTTGTTTTATTTTTATATAATTTTGGTGTTTATGCTACATGTTGCTATTTTATTGTCAATATATTGATTGTCTTTAATGTGTGTGTTATCGTTAATGTGGTTTTTCACTTAAGCTTTTACAGGATCTGTTGTAAAACATTGTCATACCATCAAACCATCCTTGATCGAAAACAACAAATACCAATGTCAAAAACGTGAGAACTGTTTCGAAAAATCAAACATGCATACGAGTTTATCTTAATAAAATTTAATTATCACGCTACATTATGTGCAAAATGTTTATATAATATTTAGATATAATTAGAAGTAGACAATTACAAGGTTGAAAAATGATAAAACTGGTTTATGGATCACTCATATTATCAAAATCAGGTGAATATATATACTGGCTGCAAATCTGGCCAAATCCAGAGCAGCCTGAGAGCTGCTCAATATTTTAGCAAAGGAAAGGAAGGAGGATATTTTGTTTTTTAGAGAACAATGCCAAAAACCCGAGACTAACGTTTGGTGCCAGGATCAATCCGGGCGAGCCGGTATTACTATATTCAACCCGGATAGTCCCTGGGCCTTCACCTACATAATTTTGTGATTACCACATATTTTATACTTCGTGATGCGCCTGTCCTTGACGAGCCCGAAAACATTTGTTCTGCGATTTTTTTCAAATCGGCCGCTTTTGCTTTCGGCAAGCTCCGAAAAATGCCGACTGTCCGGGATCTTGTAAATTTTTGTTTTTTTAACTATGGGGGTTGGAAATTTGATTTAGAACACAAGGGTAACCTTGTCCGACAAAAATTTGTCTGCTATTGTCTAGTCCGACAACCCAAACATCCAAAATGTCAGTTGTCGGGCTCGACAATAGCAAACACGTTTTGGTCGGACAAGCTTACCCTCGTATTCTAAAACAAATTTCCTACCTCCACAGTCACAAAAAATAAATGTGGTAGCAAATTCACAAGATCGCGGGCAATCGGCATTTTTCGGAGCTTGCCGAACGGAAAAGCGGCCGATTTGAGAAAAATCATAGAACAAATGTTTTCAGGCTCGTCAAGGACAGGCGCATCACGAAGTATAAAATATGTGGTAATCACAAAATTATGTAGGTGAAGGCTCAGGGACTAGGAACTTATAGCCATAGGGAAGAATAAAATTGCGATAAAAAACGATAAAATTGCAAAATTTAAGAAGAATATAAACGCCCTAGAAGTAAGCATAAAGACATCACAAAAGGAGCATATAATTACCGGCGACATTAACAGCAAATCATTTGCTTGGGGAGTTTAGAACCGATAGAAGAGGAATCATTATCTGCGAATTCATGGCAGCAAACGACCTTATACTGCTTAATATAAGCCACGAGCCAACTTTTAGACGGGGAAATACAAACTTTATCATCGTTTTGACGATAGCGACGCCAACCATAGCAAATACGGTCACAGATTTAAAAGCAGTAAATTCAGCAACGCTGAGCGATCACATGTATATAGAATTCCATCTAAACGATGAGACTCCGAAATTAACGAATGCAAAACGGGATCAGAGGAATTCAGGCTGAAACTCCAAAAAACTGGATAAAAACAAGTTGTTAAACTACTTAAGAGAAGCCAAAATCATCACGGATAGGGGATGGATTCATGAGAAGGGAAGCTTAGAGTCATTTGTGTCTAGTCCAATATTGACTAAAGTTTACAACGCATCAATGCGCAGTCGTCCAAAAGTCCAAACCGAACACCCGTTTTCTGTTGGACGAACGAAATAGAACAACACCGACCACTATGTAATGCAAGCAGAAGGAGATGGTCTAGATCACAAGAGAACAAAGAACTGAAATGTTTATATAAAACTGTTATGAAGTGTAATTCAAACTTCGTGATTGAGAGTCGAACCATTTTCCCACACGCATTAAATTTACCTAAACCGAAACTTTCATAGTTGCTTTCGTTTTTCCTTTGAACGTAGTTTCTTGTACTCAATCCATGATCGTCATCTACAATAGTTTCCGTTTAAAAATTATCCTAAAACAGTTGTGTACTATTTCCCAATGTAATTTCCTATATTCAATTTGTAATCGTTAATCGCTATCAACTTGTCATAAAAGAGTTGTGCAATACCATTGATTCGTAATCGCGCTATTTTCATGTATAATTCTTACAATCATTATTATTCAATAATTTTTTTTATATGTAGTTTCCTATTTTAATACCCGTTGGTTGTAAGAATTCTTTAGCGGGTACAATAAAGCAAAAAAAACAACATTTCCCTAAATTGATTCGCTCTATTTCCCAAAAGATAAGAGGAATCAATCCATGGATTACGTCTCGTTCATCGTAGTGTCATGAACTTTTTGAGTTACTTTTTCGGCATTTTATAAAATGTAATTTCCTACAATCGTTTCGTAATGGATATTTCTGTTTATAATTCCCTTCCAATTTTAGTACAGGTTAATAGTGAAGACTCTTTTAATGGGTACACATATTTAACGAAAGAGAATAATCAATAAACAAACTTATCGTGTTTATCGATTCGTTGTGTAAAACAGCGTGACTTTAACTATAAATACGTGGTTGAAGACATGAAGTCTCGCTCAGTTCGACATTATGTCTAACAAGTTCACAGATGTTGGTGTTTTGTTTTTGTGACGTCTACAGGTCGCGTGTTTAATGTGGTGTATTTTATTAATTAAAATTAAAGGAATTAATCCAGCGAATAATAAAAAGAAAAGAATCCGGTACAAAGTTCAAGAACGATAGTTATAACCCAAGGTAAGCTTCCTTGAATTATATTTATGATAATGAGAGACTGGAAAACCAATTAAAACGCATATCCGTTTTTCTATCAATTGTTGGTTTGGTTATAACTATTTGTACAAACAAAACCACAGCTGATGACATAATGTTGTTCATAAAAAGAAAATTAGTTAAATTAAATAAAATGTCCTTTCGTGTGTTGTGATAAAGTTAATAGTAAATAATAATAATACGAATGTAAAATTGCTGTGATAGTACTTGTTTTCTGTTTGAACTGTTTAAATAATAATTGCATTCTTATATGAAAATAAGCATAATTCTGTGTTAGCATAAATTACAAATATATGTGAAGAAAAATAAATTTAACAAAGAAACTGTTACATGATAGAAAAACATAATCATAATTTTTTTAATTGCTGGTTGTAATTTGAAGATTGTCTATGTTTCTAATAGATGTATTATTAAAATCCTAATTCCATCTATTCAAAAGCCTTGTGATATTTCTGTGATAACACTGGTACGGACGAAAGGAATCAGTGAATTGGGTGCTGGAGTGTGATTTACCGAAAATACTTGGTCGTATGTTACGATTATTTCCGGCGTACTGACGGTCTTAATACGTTTCCGGGACAACTATTTTGTTTTTGTGATTATACATTATCATCATCATTCCTGTCGAATATTATGATACATTTCCGGTAACAAAAGAAAAAGGGGAAAGAAATATCACTGATCATCAACACGTTCGGATTGCAATAATTTTTCCATTGTCGTCGTGATACTGATTACTGAGCTCACCGATCGATGAACTGTGGGAGGATGAGCGATTAATTTTGAACTATTGGAGGGGGATCTGGCCAAGCTATGGGGTGAGTCGTTTTTAAATATATATATATATATATATATATATATATATATATATATATATATATATATATATATATATATATATATATATATATATATATATATATATATATATATATATATATATATATATATATATATATATATATATATATATATATATATATATATATATATATATATATATATATATATATATATATATATATATGTGGGAGTGTATGCATGTATGAATGTGGGCGTGAGTGTGTGGACGTGTGCGTGTATGCAAGCGGTGTGTATGGGTGGTATACAATAAAACAAATTAAAATGCTTATAAAATTTTTTTTTGAAATTATTGATTAATTTCTAATAATTATTATTCAAAATTTAAACAGCTTATAATAAAATCATTATTTTTGATGTAATTATAAACGATAAAACATAGACTTATTATTCCTCTATAATAATATAATCTAGAATTTCTACATTAAACAGGAAAAAAAAAAGAAAAAAAAACAGTGATAGGATGTAGTTTTATTATTATTTTTAATATTCAAACTTTTATTTCATTCATACATAAATTATAGATTAGATTAGATTAGATTATGTTTATTTCTCTTCTTATTAATTTGTTTACAAATGAAATGAATCAAATTTATACATTACATACTATATATCTTATCCTAATACAACTTATAGTTCATTAATACTTGCATAATTAAGTTAGCAATTTATTCAAAGTTCCACCGATTCATTTATTACTTAAGAAAACATTATATATGACAATGACTTTTAGTCGTCTGTCACGAGAGGCAAAACAAAATATTACATTAATTTACATTCTTTCTTGCAATTCATCTTTCTATTCTATCCCATAATATGACTAATTAAATTAATTGTTTCTATACTTAAAGATTACTGTGAATAATAAAAAAGGAATAAGGCTTAGCCAATGCTAGTTTACATGTCATTCAGATACTCCCCTATAGTGGGTATATGAAATTCTACACTTGTAACAAGATGTGCATACTTATACACCTACTTTACTGAGGACGGGAACAGAAGTTAACTATCCACAAAAGCTCTGTCGCGAAAGTAGAAATTCGTATGTGTAATTTAGCTTTGATGACGCTTCAAGAGCTTCTGTAGAACTAAACCCATGTGCCCGACCAACCGTATAACTATGCGTTAAATTCGTTAACTAAATATTGCCTGTATTTGGATGCCTGCGACAAAAACTCATTTAAATTTTTCCAGTTTTTCCCATTCAACCAATCCCATAATTCTTCTTTCTCGAGGGTTAATTTTCCCAAACATTTTAAACGAAATTCTCCCAGTATTGGACATACAGCTACAAAGTGATATGTATCTTCCACCTGATTCATATTGCACAAGGAGCAAGTCTTCACTTCTGCACGATAGGTTCGGCTGTTTAAATAAATTAGGCCTCCTCTTGCGCGAAATAATGTTCGAATTATACTAAGACTGTGGTTGTCATTAAAGTATACATTGGGTCCGTTGTAACAGAGTTTCCGGTATTCACCATGCGAAGATTCTCGAGCTTTTATAATATTTTCCAGGGAGTGCATATCTTTTATCTTTTCTAAAACTGCAGTGGTTTTGGACTCCCATACTTCTTTATTGAACTGATTCAAATCAAAATGCACTTCCACTTTTTCAGCGAGACTTCTCCATTCTTGTGTCCAGAATACGTTTTCTTTGATACATTCCATCGCAAGGAACTTTATTAGTCTATTTTCTGGCAGTTGAAGGGTTTTTATGATAAAATCTACATGCAATTTAAAGGTAAATAGAAATAGCTTCGGTGCTCCGGTTTCTAAGCTAATCATGTAATTTGGCGTGTTTTGCGGAAGTCCAACCAATTTTTTAATGAAAAAACGCTGTAAGGATTCAACTTCTTCGAAATACTGGAAGCCCCATGTTTGAGCTCCGTAGGATAGTATCGCTCGAGATACTGCATCAAATAATTTATATTTATGCGACACCGGCACAAGTTTTTTGTTGAGAAAATTACTCCACGTTAGATTAATACTAATTTTCCCCATTTGTAACCTTTCTTTCAAATGTTTTTTCATCGAAAGTTGGGGAGTTATTTGGACTCCTAGATATTTATAACTGTTTACCACTTCGATGCTATTTCCCTGGAGATACCATGCTTCATTTGCAGATCTTTTACCCCCTCTGCTGAAAATCATTATTTTAGATTTATCTAGATTAATTGATAGGTTCCATCTGGTGCAATACTGTTCTAGATTTTGAATCATCTTCTGGAGTGTTTCAGGATTATCAGCTAGTAACACAATGTCGTCTGCATACATTAGAAGTTTGATATTCCAGTTTCCCATTTTAATACCCCCTTCCAAATGTTCATAGATGTCATTTAAAAAAAGTGCGAACAATAGTGGGCTAAGAAGGCAACCTTGTTTAACACCCATCAATGTTTCAAACCAGTCTGATAAATCCTTACCATTCCAAACTGCTGACATTGTATTATGATATAGTGATTTGAGAATATTAATAAACTTTGTCGATACCCCCATATTAGACAGTTTATAGAAAAGTGCATCCCTATCAATGCAATCAAAGGCTGCTCGAAAATCCACAAAGAATGCGTAGATTTTTTGTTTCTTGTGTTTAAGTTTTAATTTGATAATACAGAACAATGAGAAAATGCAATCATTGGTGGAATATCCTCGTCTAAACCCTGCTTGAAATTCATTGAGGAGCTTATTCTGAGCAACAAATTTCTCCAATCTGTTCAGAAGAATTCCAGTAAATATTTTCGCGACGGTGTTTATAAAAGAAATACCCCTATAATTTTCGGCTCTATTTACATCACCCTTCTTGAAAATTGGGAATATTATTGAGCGTTTGAATGATTCGGGGGCAGTTCCAATGCGAAATATTTCATTAAGGGTTATTGCTAATTCATTCAGTAAAGAGATTGGTGCGCACTTATAGAATTCAAACGGGATGCGATCCATACCTGGGGCCTTGTTATTTTTAGCTGCCTTAAGTACTGCCAGTATCTCATTTACCACAATATCTTCGTCTAAAATTGCGTTGAATATCGAAGGTTCTGCATATAACGTTGGATTAGTATTAAGAGGGGGATTTAACAAGGAGCGAAAATGTTGCACCATATGTGTAATATCTAAGTTATTTCCTACTATGAGACCGCGCATTTTCAATTCGCCTGCGATAGTCCACCACTCACCAGAATCTTTAACGTTGGAAAGTCTACTTGTAAGCGATAGGTAATATTCTTGTGTTTTAGTTCTACACATGTGCTTGTATTGATAATTTGCTTGCATATACAGGCTTTTGGTAAGTGCTGTATTTCTTTTTCGGAACAAATTTAATAATCGAAAGCACTTTTTACGGGCCAGCAAGCACTCGTAGTCAAACCATTTATTTTTGAATTCTACACATCTTTGTTGGATTATTTTTGGGACGGATTTGGTTACGTTATATATGATGTTTGTAATAAACTCAATTGGTTTTGGTTGTAGGTTCGGGTTGGGATCACGTGATAGTAAATGGTTAATCTTATTGTGGTATTGCTCTATTTTATCGTCAGCCCATTTAATTTTCGGTAAGAGTGTTAATGGTTGATGTGCCCTTTGTGCTTTATTTCCATATAATTGTAACACAATCGGCATGTGATCAGAGAAGTTTTGTGGTACCACCTTGAAGTTCTTTACTTTATGTAGCAGATCTATTGAGGCGCTGCAAATATCAATTACTGACGAGCCTCTTTCAGCCACAAACGTAAATTCTCCTCCTGAGTCCCCAGGCGTGCGCCCATTTAAAATTACCCCACCTATATCATCAACAAAATCTAGGAACTTCTTCCCTCCGCTATCAGTCTTACTATCTTTTGATTTCCTTTCCAGGTACAGATTTGGAAATTGTTCAAGAATACTGATTTCAAAATTCTGTTCACTACCGATTCGAATATTTAAATCTCCAATTATTATGTAATTTTCAGCCACACCTAAACCAAAAAAGCTTTTTAAACATTCGAAATCACTATCCCATTTGTTACAGTTGATGTATGTAGGCACGAATATCACACTTTGATGGTTGAGTTTGGCTGATAGGACTATTATATTGTTATAATTACCGAATTTTAATTGAAGGACTTCTTTTAGATTTTTTCTGAATCCATATAAACACCCACCACTAGCTCGGCCAAAGTTATGAGTTTTTGTTGCAGGCACCCATTTCAGTTCAAAATTATTGAAATACTTTTCGTATGTAGCAACATTTTCTTCCGTTACAAAAGTCTCTAAAAGAAAAAAAATATCATGAATTTTTACGAAACTAAAAAAACTAGGTGATAAAATCTTATTGACTAAACCCGCTATATTATATGATAGGATATTAATATTACTAGACTGTGAGTTACTTAAATTTAAATTTGATCCACTTGTATGTAATTGCTATTCATCCCTATTTGCCGCATGACCATTTTCCCTTGTAACTAATGAGTTTAAAAATTGGGTGATGTCCACATTTGTCAGCACTTTAAGTTTCTGTATTCCATCGAGACTCCCATGTAATAATGTCTTGTTTTCTGTGTCCATTGTAAATATTTCCTTTTCAATAAATAGCTTATCATTTCTGACCATGATTTTGTTCCTACATCCTTGTTTTACGATTTCTTTCCGAATTGCCAGCAATCTTAAGTGTTTTTTCCGATAGTATGGAGTATAGTCTCTGTTTACAGCCATTCCAGTATCCTTTAATTTTTTGCAGTTCTTCAGGATACGCCCTATATCATCTGGATTGTTAAGTTCTGCTAAAATTTGACGTGTTGTCCTGCCAAGTTGTGTAGCTTTGGCAATTTCCACATTTTCCACTCCAAGTGTGTTCTTCAAGAACTCAAGAACATTCGTTTTCAGATCAGGCACATTTTGCGGGATGCCTATAAAGATTAAATTCTTTCGCCGATTGAAATTTTTTAATTGCTCAATTTCGTGCTGAAAGGTCTGACTTTGTATAGTAAGCTGTTGCATTTCGTTTTTTAGATCTTTGTAATTTTCTTTTATCACATGCACTTCCGATAAGAGATCATCCTTGGTTGCTAGATGCTGTAACTTATTATCGATCAATTTGCTGAACTCGGCCATAAGTTGATCGAATGACATTGCACCAACTTTCATCGCTTCTCCCATTTGACTTCTTTTATTTGTTTGGGGCTGGCTCTCCGGAGAAGTTTCGTCGATTTTCCTTTTGTTATTGTCTTTCATATGCGGGAAATAACACTCACAGATATTTGTTGATCACAGTATGACTTATTGGCCATGCAAATTTATACGGATTTTGTTTCTTTCTCACTTAAATGTTTGTGGTTTTTCAGTTAAATGTATTTTATATTAAAACTGGATATTTATGTGACCACTTTTTGTTTTCTCAAGTAATATGTTTGACGTTTAGAAAATAATATAAAAATTTGAGGTTATATCCAATAATTTTTCTTTTGGCAATATATTACGAATTTTTGATTTTTTATTGTTTTTGCTTTCTATTTAATTATTTACCTTGGTTTCTTATTGACAAAAAACACTACTTTGGTATTGCAAACCTTCTTAAACTATTAATTTACATTTATTTTTATGAGATAATAAAAAATAGATGAAGTGCGATCGCAATCAGTGTTGCCAATCTACATAAATTATAGTACAGAATAGTATCGTAAACAACTATAATAAAAACGCTTGTTAGAGTTATGAACGTTTTGAACAATGAACTTAATTTTTCGATTTTTTTTTCTCTTCATTTAATATTTGAAATTGATTTCATTTTTTTTTGTGAAAAGAAAAAAACATATGAAAAAAATTGTCAATTGTAATATATATTGTAATAAAGGATAAACAAACAAAGAATTATTCGTGAATTAAAGTGATCTATAGAAAATGACATATAAATCTTCGATACCTTTAAGTTGAATTAAAGTTGATGCCTAATTTTTTTTTGAACCTTTTTTTTTTATCTAATTATGTTAATCTAATAAACAAAAGAAAAAAAAACAATATTGCATAGACCATTAACGGTTAATTATTTGATTTAATTCGGAAGGTATACAAAATAAAAAAAAACACAATCAAGTGAAGAAGTACTATCAATTTTAAGTAATAAAGGAAAAAACTGTCAAATTCTTTTCTGTTGCTAAACGTATAAAACAATTGCATTTACTATATATTTTCTGTTTAATTGATATTATATTGTTTCAATTTTCGAAATCAATAACATTTTTTTTGTTAAAGAATGATAATGGATTATTTCACGTGTGTCTAGGTGTGTGTGTGTGTGAGTGTATGAGACGTGAAAGCGTGTGTGCTGTGAATTGTAGGGGTTGGACGTGGTGATCGTGGTTCGTTCGTACACGGGGGTTGCCAGAGTCTGTTTAGTTCACTTGTTCTTTTTCTTACATCCGTTCTTATCTCATGTTACGCGTACTAAATCGGTATTTGTGCTGGAGCAGCAGGATTTCCTTCTCGTCCCCATGGACTGCGGCTGGTTTGGGGCTATTAATACAACCTCGCTAGGTATGCGGTCTGCTATGCAACGAAGAAGCGCTTCATTACAAAACTCCAAACAAACATTTGCAAAAGTTAATTAAACAGAGCAAGAAATGTTAAGTAAATGCTGGGCAGGAAACAAAATATCCCGGCGTTGAACAACCCTCAGTGGGTTAAAGAGATTATTGAGGATTTATTTTCAAAAAATCCAATTACCGCACACACAATTCCAACATGGCTAGGGAATATGACTGGCAATGAAATAGTAACGATGTTCACAGAACAAGAGCTTAGCGAAATTGAAAAGAGCTTAAAGAACAACAAAGCGCCGGGCTTAGATGGGTGCCACACAAAATTCTGAGCCATGTATAGCACTTTCCTAAAAGCCTACCCCAATTGTTTAACACATGTTTAAATCAAGGCGCTTTATGAAAGAGTGGAAAACGTGGAAGCTGGTGTTATTAAGAAAAGAGCAGAAAACCGGTAGACCAAACATTATCCTCCAGGCTCATTTGTCTGTTAGACACCATGGGGAAAGCTTTGGAAGGTCTAATTCTACAAAGACTAGAGAACCATATCCAGGAATAGGTAGTAGAAACCGTAGAGGTAGTAGAAACCGTTAAAGCAGCAAAACAAGGAAAAGATAAAGGATAGAGATTCACCGCGCTGGTATCAATTGACGTCAAAAATGTCTTCCACTCGATTATAGATGAAAAAACATTATTGAAGCTTGGAGTAACAAATCTATGCCAGAGTATCTCGTTAACATAGTGAAAACTACCTTAATGATCGATTTGTGGGGGAAAAGACTTTAAAATAGAGTAAATGATGTCATGTAGTGTACCGCAAGGTTTCAAACTGGGTCCTTTTCGGATAGGAGAAATTATATCAGGCCAACGATAGAACTGAGTGGTGAGATAATCCCCTGGAAGAATAAATTACCTATCTAGGGGTGGAACTTGACAAGAAAATTAGTTTCAAGGCACGGACAACCAAGTTAGCAGAAAAGGGTGCCAGAGTGTTTAGTGCTCTATCTAGGTTAATGCCAAACGTCAGTGGGTCATCGCAGATGAACAGAAGAATTCTGACAGGAGTTACAACGTCAAAAATGCTGTACGTGGCACCGATATGGGGCGTATCTTTAGGCAAAAAATCGTATGGAAAAAATGCATCAATTTTCGCCAAATCCTTAGAAGAGTTAGTAAACAAAAGTCAAACCAAAGCAGTGACAAGGAGCTTAGTTCTCGACAAATGACAGGAGTGTTGAGAAAGTAGTACGACGGGTCGGTGAACGTTTCGTCTAATCCCAAATATGAGGAGGATAACTGAGGAGTAAACAAGGGTAAATGAATTGCTACACAACGCAGGCGCTGTCGGGACATGGGTGTTTCAAATCGTATTTGCATTGGTTCGGAATATGTAATGACAGCATATGCGACCACTGCGGCCAAGAAAGAGGACAATTCCTTCCACACCCTTTTCGTGTGTGGAAGGTGGGAAAGTACAAGGTGTGCGGTGGTACTCTCTTCGTTAATATAACACTTGGGAACATTGTTAATAGAATGATGGAAAGGGAGGAAAATTGGCATGCGGGAAAGGTGTTTTTCTCCACGATCATGAAATGCAAGCAGGAGTGGTTTAACGGAGGTGATGGCGAAGGAGTAGTGTAAGCTAGAAATGGGAGTAAATTTTGGTCCTATGATTAATCCTGTCCGGGCTAGGGTTTAGTCTGCGAAAAGCGGTCACTCTTATATGTTAGTTAATGGTTCACATGTAAGGTCTTAGGAAGATTCCCCCTACACCCAAAAAAAAAATATGTATGTATGTACATACATACATCAAGAGTTCCCAGAACGGTCAGACACCGAGTCTGTGACCGTATGCCGTTTGAATTCTATAAAATGCTGCTTACGCGCTAGTGTCCGAAATTCCAGAAGCTGCATTTAATTATACATATATGCATTAGGAATGGTTTCTCAAACCTTTTGGGTGTCTCTAGTGTTTGCTTTATTTAAAAAGGGCAACATAAGCTATGTAACAACATATAGAGGAATATCCTTAATTGACACTATAGCAAAATTATTTACGTACCTACTTTTTGAAAGATATTTAAGTATAATATCTATTTTTTATTGATATTTGATCCGCTATTGACAGCGCGTAGATAGAGAGGTCATGTTTTATAAATTCCATAATTAAGGTATTTCGTGTAAGTTTTTAAAAACAATCAAAGATCTTTACAAAGGTACAAAATCTGCGGTATTGAATGGAAAGCACGTATCGGCGAATTTTGCAACACAAATGAGAGTGAAACAAGGAAACAATATTTTGGATGTTTCGGAAAAAAATTTTAGATGTCATGAGTATATTCAACATCTGTACGCCTATTCCGGCATTTCCCTGGAAATTGGGAATTGAGAAAAAACTGCAATAAAAGAAATAAAGAAATATTTTCTAATACGACTTTGTTATTTCCCGCGACACGGAATTCTAGTTAGGAAAAAATTGCTATAATTTATTTCTCAATTCCTATTTCACGATGTACCGGAATAGGGCTACAGATTTTCATTCATAAACATTTTCCCAAAGTAGATACGGATAAATAATTGAAAGATTTGTGGTAAAAAAAATTGATTAGTGTTTACAGATGTAAAACAAATATTTCCCTTGGTAAAATTACTAGCAAAATTGGTAATATTCCGTAATTTTACTTTAACTTGCTATAATTGGTAAAATTCAAAACCACCACTGAGTTTTGTCGATGGTGATTGCAAATGACGATTGAATTACGAATAAAGAAAATTTCACCTTTGAAAGGGTCCGTCAAAATTGTTAGCTCTATATACCGTTGCTCATAAATAAGTTTAACTGCAAGCCTCGTGCCGTTTAAAAACCTTGGCTGGTTGTTTCGCATCATGATAAAATACATGATTTGTACGACGATTTTCAATTGTTGTACGTGCAGCGGCATCCCAGGCAGATCAAAAGCACTAAAAAATTGGTTGAAAACTAACCGTTTTATCTGCTTCTACAATAGTGTCGACGTATTATATTACTGCTTCGCTTAGACTTTAGAGAACAGTCTTGTTCATAGTCTTTGTTTTTAATTACAAAATAGCTCACCAATCGTGATCATTATAAATGGCTAGATTAGAATATTATAGGAAAAATGTTTTTAACCAATTTTTCTTTTTATACGTTAGCAAAATTACAGAAGTTAAGCGCTTCATAAAAACAGTTCAAGCAGCACCTTTCCGTTTCTAATTCTCAGCAACTGATGTGTAAATATATCAGCTGATCGAACGTTTTGTAGCTGGACACGTATATTTTAACGTCTTCACGTGTCGCCACAAAATATAATACTTAACGTAAACATTTATTATCCAGCATATATCTTGACAGCAACATTGATGCGTTCCGAAATGGTGTACTTTTTTTCGCAAATCGCTAGGACCGATCAAGAGTCTCTGAGTGCCATCGTACGCCATTCAGCTCAAACAATTAGCTTGCATATCTAGAAAACTTTTCAAATTCCGAGTGCTTTGACAATGTTGGACGAGGAAGATTAAATAAACTTAATGTTCAATAGTAATCGCAAAGCGAAATGAGAATCCCTCTTAGCTGGGTAGTAATTTCTGAATGATTTTGGTTTTCGCAAGTATTGGCTTATGAATATTAGACTGCATAGCATTTCGGATGTATATTTCTCCACATAACTCTGTTGGAATGAAAAAACACACGAATTTCGTAACGTGTGGCACGCGTACTTAATGCATGTATTCCACTGTCGAGAGTTATCCAACAAGTTCAAAGCTTGGCATACAATGCAAAAAATAACATGTGTAACACTGTAGATAATTCTCAATTGCGGCAACCATGTGCAATATCGTAGGTTCTTTGAATATACTTATTCGTTATTCGTCTACTCGCGTTCCTCATTTCCGTCGTTCAAATGATTTTCTACTTTCATTCTATGTATAATACATAAACATACAGCAGTGTTTTCGCAAACGCGTCATTTTGACATAACGTGACGAGCATTTAACGTTGTAGCCGTTTTTTGAAATTGATTTATATTTTACCAATTTTGCCAATCTAACTGGTAATTTTACATCTGTAGTGTTGTTACGATTCTACATAACCGCAACG
This sequence comes from Diogma glabrata, assembly GCA_963693315.1. NCBI lineage: Eukaryota > Metazoa > Arthropoda > Insecta > Diptera > Cylindrotomidae > Diogma > Diogma glabrata. Next base: position 54,290,318 of record OY856187.1, on the reverse strand, counting down.
AAATACAAAACAAAATTGTATTCGATGTCAATTTCCCCTATAAAATGTTTCAATAACTAAACATAAATCACTTATTAAAATGTGATACAAATTCCAAGAAGAAAAGACGGCAAAACAACGACTTGAAATACAATTTATTCAAAATAGTGCATTGGATTATTCTCAGAATTTCTTAAGTTTTCCTGTAAAACAATTTTGAAAAAAGTGCTTGAAGCATGCATTGAAGCATTACATTAATGCATGCATGCATGTTACAAAATCCCCGTGTACAAAACTGTGCATAATACTTGCCAAGCACACGATGTGCACTATACCGTAAATATACACTCAAAAACAACTAAGTAAATTAAACAAATTTTTTTATAAATATACAACTCACAAATTTTTTTGTAAGCTTACCAAAAAGTAAAAACATTGTAGATTAAAAAAAAATTATTAAAAAAAACCAAAAATTTATTTGATTTACAAATTATTTTTGGATTTGAAGGAAAAAAATTGTAGCTTTTTAAAAAAATTTTATGTGTTGTATATTTATAAAAATTTTGTAAAAGTTACTTTTATTTTTTTGAGTGTATAAAATAACGCATTTGTGCATATGAGCACACAAATGTAATCTCAATGTTTCAGGAATAATAAAAAACGAAGCGAAATAAAATTTATTCAAAGATAAGAATAATAAACAAAGAATACAAAAATAGGGAGTGGAAAAGCAGTTTAATATTTAGTAGTTGAAGGTAATGAAAACATACACAAAAAACAAACGGGAACTTTGAATAATTAATTTTAGTGATTCAAAAAAATCATTATAATTTAATATTTTAGTTTGTCATTTTTCATGTTGGTTTACTGATATTTAAATTAATGTTTTTATATTAAGAAACAGTCCTTTTTGTCAAAAAAAATTTCGACAACTAAAACCAGTTCATCTGTATTACTATATTAGCATTGTTCGACCCATATTAGTGAATGAATTTGATAATGAATGATAAATGATTTGATATGAATTTAATTCGTTCCTAAAAAAACAAAATAAAAAGTGTGTAGGAAACTCAACACAAATTCGACTAGATTTGTCTTTGTTCAGCGACTTACTTTCCGATCACTGCTCTATAGTTAGTTCTTGATGTTGGAGCAAAGGTTTTTGCTTAAAATATATCTTAAATATAAGAATTAGGAGACGACTAGCCGTTGTTGACTTTTTTTCATGGTTCTCAAGAGTATTTTTAAACCAAAAAGTTTACCTATTTTATTTGCTTCTTCTGTTTGAATGAAATCGGCTGCATTCAGTCATCTGCCAATTCACAGGAAAAGTGCTAACGGCAACGATGCTAAACAACAACTGTTACCCGAACTGTGTCGCTAGTGGTAATCATGACTTAGTAATACTTAGCATTTACTGTAACCCAAACCCTTATTCCATTTATAAACCAAACAATTACTATTTTTAGACGTGATGGTTGTTCAAGCATTTTTCGCGGATGGATGTATTCATGTGAAAATTTTTGAAGTAAAAGCTCTTTAGGCGCGATGACAAGTTTTTGAACGGAAGTAACATTTAAAAAAAAAAAATAAAATAAAGAAGATATTCAAACAACAATGAAGTAAAAAGTTTAATGAATATAATCATAAACATAATCGTCCGAACATAATCGGCAAGTATGCGGTACAATTCGATTATGTGTATTGTGTGTGTGTCAATTGTCATTCATTTGTTAATATAGTATTATATTTTGTATTCAGTCTCATACTAAATGTTATATGAGTTGGATGTGTCGGGTTTGAGTTTCGTTATTTTTTAAATTTATATTTTTAATTATTTGTAATGGAGAACTTGTAACGTTGGAATTTTCAACGTGGCAGTTTAGCAGACCGCGCACCTAGCGATGTTATACACCCACAGCTAGCTTCAGTTTATGGGTTCAAGAAAAACATCCTGCTGCCCCAGCACAAATTAAACTGTGTGCGCGTATTTCGTAAACGGATCGAAAATGAGATAAAAAAAAAAAGTGGGAAGAGAAGACTCTGGCGACCCCATACGCGAAGAAGCTGCGACCGTTAAGTTCACCCCCATAGCTACAGCATTCACGTGCATGCACACCCAATACACTCACGCCTACATACATACACGCCATCATCCATACCCCCATGCACTCACGCATACACAATCATACATTTATCCAGGTTCATTAACTTTATTTTGTTTTTTAATTGGGGCGTCAGAAAAATATAAAGTATCCACCATGAAACCCATGCCATACGCTAACAATAGTAAAGACCCAAAATGGCTGTAATGACAATTACCCACAAATTAAAATTAATATTTAACACATATAAGTATTTAATTATTTATTTTAAAAACATATTGTGTAACCCAATGATTTGTATTAACATTAAAGGAATCAATATACTGCTTAAGTTGATTAGCGTTTTCGAAAATGTTTAATTTAATATTTTCACAAACAGACCAATCTTCATTTCAGTTTTCATCGGTGTTCACATAAGTTATACCTAAACAAATTGCTACACCTTCGGACAACAACCAACTTTGGTCTGGCAATGATAGTCCTAAGTTGGCATTACCTTCGCCACGATAATGGAAATTTGGTTGATTTAAATTATACTTATAATTACTTATAAATGTGTTGAATTCAGTTTCACTAGGCTTAACAGTAGGGTTACTTTCAGCCTCAATGTTATTATTATACAGAGCGGCCAGGTTCAACTTTTGCAAATTTATAATTATATAGCTGAAGTGATTTTACTTTAAACAAACAATTTGGTTGGAACAATTCGAAACCATCACTTGTTGTTCCCGTTTTAGACGATTCATTTACAATAAGTTTGATTAATTAAGAAAAAGGTTTTATTATACAATCATAAATTAACTAATATTGAGCTTAAATCAAATACATGACTTTACGACGATGAAGAACATTTCCAAACAAGCACTATACTACTTTATCATTTACTTGAATAAAATTACCCACAACGATAATGGTACAATGATTTTCAGAATTTTAAAAGTTCGAGTTGTATAATTAAAGCAAAACGATTTCTAACTGTATGTATATTCCTATCCACACATCCATATACCCACACTCCCACACCTACGTACACATCCATAATCATACATATATATAAAACAAATAAAATGTGACTCACCCCATGATGTGGATAATTCCCAATTCTCAATCCCCTTGGATACGCCTTAGCCCCTCATCATCATCTGCCGTAAATAACTACAATTCCCGCTCTTCGTGTTTTGGCAATAAATACCAAACTTCAATTGTTAAACTGCACCTTGCAACGTGGTTTTAGAGGACACATTAATTGGATTAGGTCAGTAAGTAATGCAACTGCGGCACCGAGTGAATCTTGTCCAGGTAATAGTATAAAGTTCAATGCTTCTAATTTCGATTTAATTAGGATGACCAATGGATCCAAACCAAGGTAATTCCTCTCGTTGTGGTATTAATTCAGCGAAGTGCTTAATTGCCGGAGGAGGTGTCACTTTGAATAAATATTGCGATTTCTTTTACGTTTTCTTTTTCTTGTTATATTTTTTAATCACTTATAATTTATTTGAAAGACGGCAACATTACAAAGAGTTTATAATATTTAAAATATACTTGGCTATTATTTATTAATTTAACTATGGAGAAAACTATCAATTACTATCATAAATTAACTAATTTTATTTTATGTTGTAGTTATTGATTATAACCAAAAAAAAAACAATCATCCCAGAACAAAATGACACTTCACTTTTCAAGACGTCAAAATCAAAAAACAGAAATATCTAGTGAGAAAAATTCAACTTAAAGTAGTTAAAATAATGATAAAATTTCAATTTTGAAACACCATCGCCTCGGTAGGTTAGTTGGATAGCGTGTCTGCCAAAACGGATTCGAACCATTGGCACTGATGAGGATAGTTCGAATCCCAATCCGAAACACGTATAAGAGAATAATGGAGTTTTTCTCTAAGAAAAATCCAAAAAATATCCTTTCGAATTGAAAAAAATTCAAAATAACTTAATTGCTTGAGTTTAAGTGCTCAAAAAAATATCTAATATATAATTCTAAATTTTCAATATCCAAAATACATTTTTAAGGAACACTGAAGTGAAGCCCTTTCATATGATACGCTACTCGTCTCGATAAAAAAATATCTATTCTCAAAGATTAATTCAGTAAATTATTTGTGATGTAACATCACCCCGATGGAAAATCTCCCATCAAGAATAATATAAGAACTGAATCTAAAAAATTATGGTGCAAATTATGAAACTTTTTGCAATCCATACAATTTTAGAGCGATCTAGTTTCGAACCAATGAGAAAATTTTTTAAACTTTAAAAAAGTTTATCATTCTCATCAGGGCTAGCCGACTAGATAAACTCTACCAAAAAATGTTAACGCTAATGATTATAAACCAAAAATTAGGTTACAACTCTAGCGAAGTGTAAAAACAAAAAATTTACATAAACATACATTTAATAAATTCAGGTTTAGTCAATTAATTTCCCTGGTGATCACTGTTTTGTTATACTCTAGATTTTCTAGTATTGAATAACAAAATTGTATCTGTGAGAAGAAGATGACTAGTCTTCACTTGTGTCTATTGACACATGATCAACAATTAATTCAGTAAATTATTTGTGATGTAACATCACCCCGATGGAAAATCTCCCATCAAGAATAATATAAGAACTGAATCTAAAAAATTATGGTGCAAATTATGAAACTTTTTGCAATCCATACAATTTTAGAGCGATCTAGTTTCGAACCAATGAGAAAATTTTTTAAACTTTAAAAAAGTTTATCATTCTCATCAGGGCTAGCCGACTAGATAAACTCTACCAAAAAATGTTAACGCTAATGATTATAAACCAAAAATTAGGTTACAACTCTAGCGAAGTGTAAAAACAAAAAATTTACATAAACATACATTTAATAAATTCAGGTTTAGTCAATTAATTTCTCTGGTGATCACTGTTTTGTTATACTCTAGATTTTCTAGTATTGAATAACAAAATTGTATCTGTGAGAAGAAGATGACTAGTCATCACTTGTGTCTATTGACACATGATCAACAATTAATTCAGTAAATTATTTGTGATGTAACATCACCCCGATGGAAAATCTCCCATCAAGAATAATATAAGAACTGAATCTAAAAAATTATGGTGCAAATTATGAAACTTTTTGCAATCCATACAATTTTAGAGCGATCTAGTTTCGAACCAATGAGAAAATTTTTTAAACTTTAAAAAAGTTTATCATTCTCATCAGGGCTAGCCGACTAGATAAACTCTACCAAAAAATGTTAACGCTAATGATTATAAACCAAAAATTAGGTTACAACTCTAGCGAAGTGTAAAAACAAAAAATTTACATAAACATACATTTAATAAATTCAGGTTTAGTCAATTAATTTCTCTGGTGATCACTGTTTTGTTATACTCTAGATTTTCTAGTATTGAATAACAAAATTGTATCTGTGAGAAGAAGATGACTAGTCTTCACTTGTGTCTATTGACACATGATCAACAATTAATTCAGTAAATTATTTGTGATGTAACATCACCCCGATGGAAAATCTCCCATCAAGAATAATATAAGAACTGAATCTAAAAAATTATGGTGCAAATTATGAAACTTTTTGCAATCCATACAATTTTAGAGCGATCTAGTTTCGAACCAATGAGAAAATTTTTTAAACTTTAAAAAAGTTTATCATTCTCATCAGGGCTAGCCGACTAGATAAACTCTACCAAAAAATGTTAACGCTAATGATTATAAACCAAAAATTAGGTTACAACTCTAGCGAAGTGTAAAAACAAAAAATTTACATAAACATACATTTAATAAATTCAGGTTTAGTCAATTAATTTCTCTGGTGATCACTGTTTTGTTATACTCTAGATTTTCTAGTATTGAATAACAAAATTGTATCTGTGAGAAGAAGATGACTAGTCATCACTTGTGTCTATTGACACATGATCAACAATTAATTCAGTAAATTATTTGTGATGTAACATCACCCTGATGGAAAATCTCCCATCAAGAATAATATAAGAACTGAATCTAAAAAATTATGGTGCAAATTATGAAACTTTTTGCAATCCATACAATTTTAGAGCGATCTAGTTTCGAACCAATGAGAAAATTTTTTAAACTTTAAAAAAGTTTATCATTCTCATCAGGGCTAGCCGACTAGATAAACTCTACCAAAAAATGTTAACGCTAATGATTATAAACCAAAAATTAGGTTACAACTCTAGCGAAGTGTAAAAACAAAAAATTTACATAAACATACATTTAATAAATTCAGGTTTAGTCAATTAATTTCTCTGGTGATCACTGTTTTGTTATACTCTAGATTTTCTAGTATTGAATAACAAAATTGTATCTGTGAGAAGAAGATGACTAGTCATCACTTGTGTCTATTGACACATGATCAACAATTAATTCAGTAAATTATTTGTGATGTAACATCACCCCGATGGAAAATCTCCCATCAAGAATAATATAAGAACTGAATCTAAAAAATTATGGTGCAAATTATGAAACTTTTTGCAATCCATACAATTTTAGAGCGATCTAGTTTCGAACCAATGAGAAAATTTTTTAAACTTTAAAAAAGTTTATCATTCTCATCAGGGCTAGCCGACTAGACAAACTCTACCAAAAAATGTTAACGCTAATGATTATAAACCAAAAATTAGGTTACAACTCTAGCGAAGTGTAAAAACAAAAAATTTACATAAACATACATTTAATAAATTCAGGTTTAGTCAATTAATTTCTCTGGTGATCACTGTTTTGTTATACTCTAGATTTTCTAGTATTGAATAACAAAATTGTATCTGTGAGAAGAAGATGACTAGTCTTCACTTGTGTCTATTGACACATGATCAACAATTAATTCAGTAAATTATTTGTGATGTAACATCACCCCGATGGAAAATCTCCCATCAAGAATAATATAAGAACTGAATCTAAAAAATTATGGTGCAAATTATGAAACTTTTTGCAATCCATACAATTTTAGAGCGATCTAGTTTCGAACCAATGAGAAAATTTTTTAAACTTTAAAAAAGTTTATCATTTTCATCAGGGCTACCCGACTAGATAAACTCTACCAAAAAATGTTAACGCTAATGATTATAAACCAAAAATTAGGTTACAACTCTAGCGAAGTGTAAAAACAAAAAATTTACATAAACATACATTTAATAAATTCAGGTTTAGTCAATTAATTTCTCTGGTGATCACTGTTTTGTTATACTCTAGATTTTCTAGTATTGAATAACAAAATTGTATCTGTGAGAAGAAGATGACTAGTCTTCACTTGTGTCTATTGACACATGATCAACAATTAATTCAGTAAATTATTTGTGATGTAACATCACCCCGATGGAAAATCTCCCATCAAGAATAATATAAGAACTGAATCTAAAAAATTATGGTGCAAATTATGAAACTTTTTGCAATCCATACAATTTTAGAGCGATCTAGTTTCGAACCAATGAGAAAATTTTTTAAACTTTAAAAAAGTTTATCATTCTCATCAGGGCTAGCCGACTAGATAAACTCTACCAAAAAATGTTAACGCTAATGATTATAAACCAAAAATTAGGTTACAACTCTAGCGAAGTGTAAAAACAAAAAATTTACATAAACATACATTTAATAAATTCAGGTTTAGTCAATTAATTTCTCTGGTGATCACTGTTTTGTTATACTCTAGATTTTCTAGTATTGAATAACAAAATTGTATCTGTGAGAAGAAGATGACTAGTCTTCACTTGTGTCTATTGACACATGATCAACAATTAATTCAGTAAATTATTTGTGATGTAACATCACCCCGATGGAAAATCTCCCATCAAGAATAATATAAGAACTGAATCTAAAAAATTATGGTGCAAATTATGAAACTTTTTGCAATCCATACAATTTTAGAGCGATCTAGTTTCGAACCAATGAGAAAATTTTTTAAACTTTAAAAAAGTTTATCATTTTCATCAGGGCTACCCGACTAGATAAACTCTACCAAAAAATGTTAACGCTAATGATTATAAACCAAAAATTAGGTTACAACTCTAGCGAAGTGTAAAAACAAAAAATTTACATAAACATACATTTAATAAATTCAGGTTTAGTCAATTAATTTCTCTGGTGATCACTGTTTTGTTATACTCTAGATTTTCTAGTATTGAATAACAAAATTGTATCTGTGAGAAGAAGATGACTAGTCTTCACTTGTGTCTATTGACACATGATCAACAATTAATTCAGTAAATTATTTGTGATGTAACATCACCCCGATGGAAAATCTCCCATCAAGAATAATATAAGAACTGAATCTAAAAAATTATGGTGCAAATTATGAAACTTTTTGCAATCCATACAATTTTAGAGCGATCTAGTTTCGAACCAATGAGAAAATTTTTTAAACTTTAAAAAAGTTTATCATTCTCATCAGGGCTAGCCGACTAGATAAACTCTACCAAAAAATGTTAACGCTAATGATTATAAACCAAAAATTAGGTTACAACTCTAGCGAAGTGTAAAAACAAAAAATTTACATAAACATACATTTAATAAATTCAGGTTTAGTCAATTAATTTCTCTGGTGATCACTGTTTTGTTATACTCTAGATTTTGTAGTATTGAATAACAAAATTGTATCTGTGAGAAGAAGATGACTAGTCTTCACTTGTGTCTATTGACACATGATCAACAATTAATTCAGTAAATTATTTGTGATGTAACATCACCCCGATGGAAAATCTCCCATCAAGAATAATATAAGAACTGAATCTAAAAAATTATGGTGCAAATTATGAAACTTTTTGCAATCCATACAATTTTAGAGCGATCTAGTTTCGAACCAATGAGAAAATTTTTTAAACTTTAAAAAAGTTTATCATTCTCATCAGGGCTAGCCGACTAGATAAACTCTACCAAAAAATGTTAACGCTAATGATTATAAACCAAAAATTAGGTTACAACTCTAGCGAAGTGTAAAAACAAAAAATTTACATAAACATACATTTAATAAATTCAGGTTTAGTCAATTAATTTCTCTGGTGATCACTGTTTTGTTATACTCTAGATTTTCTAGTATTGAATAACAAAATTGTATCTGTGAGAAGAAGATGACTAGTCTTCACTTGTGTCTATTGACACATGATCAACAATTAATTCAGTAAATTATTTGTGATGTAACATCACCCCGATGGAAAATCTCCCATCAAGAATAATATAAGAACTGAATCTAAAAAATTATGGTGCAAATTATGAAACTTTTTGCAATCCATACAATTTTAGAGCGATCTAGTTTCGAACCAATGAGAAAATTTTTTAAACTTTAAAAAAGTTTATCATTCTCATCAGGGCTAGCCGACTAGATAAACTCTACCAAAAAATGTTAACGCTAATGATTATAAACCAAAAATTAGGTTACAACTCTAGCGAAGTGTAAAAACAAAAAATTTACATAAACATACATTTAATAAATTCAGGTTTAGTCAATTAATTTCTCTGGTGATCACTGTTTTGTTATACTCTAGATTTTCTAGTATTGAATAACAAAATTGTATCTGTGAGAAGAAGATGACTAGTCTTCACTTGTGTCTATTGACACATGATCAACAATTAATTCAGTAAATTATTTGTGATGTAACATCACCCCGATGGAAAATCTCCCATCAAGAATAATATAAGAACTGAATCTAAAAAATTATGGTGCAAATTATGAAACTTTTTGCAATCCATACAATTTTAGAGCGATCTAGTTTCGAACCAATGAGAAAATTTTTTAAACTTTAAAAAAGTTTATCATTCTCATCAGGGCTAGCCGACTAGATAAACTCTACCAAAAAATGTTAACGCTAATGATTATAAACCAAAAATTAGGTTACAACTCTAGCGAAGTGTAAAAACAAAAAATTTACATAAACATATGTTGCAAAACCCTGATTCATTGCAACTTTTTTTTTATAAATTTTTTTTGTCTGATTATCCTGTTTAATATCAATTAAAAAAACGAAATTCTAAAATAATATTTTTTTGGGAAAAAAAAGAAGGAAAAGAAATGTTGGTTGTCGAATTAATTATTGAGTGACCGTGCTTTGGTCAAGTTAAAAATGGAAAAATTATTTTTGGATTTGATTTGTTGCGATTAATTAATTACTTTTTGTTGAATAAGATTATTATTATGTTATTTGAATAGTGATAAATTTAAAATCATAAAAAAAAAATATTTTTAATGTTTGTGATGTCCTATTAATTAAATCCTACAAAACTGAAAATATTTATATCGGGAAATATTATTAACTGTTTAAAAGATAGTGATAGATTCATTGGTGTTTATGTGAAAATATGATTTTCGTTTAAAATAAAATAAAATTTGCAATATGTATTCATATCGGAACAATATCAATCCTAAGATCGATATTCCGTTAGTGTTGATTAACCAATAACCATTATAGTGAAAATATGATTTCAACTACATAAAAGGTACTGTTTTATTATATCATTTTTTTTTATGTCGAATTTTGTTTGGATTTGTTTGAATGGACACAGGAAACAGTTTAATCAGAAAACTTTATTGAAGAACAAATCAGTCTAAAAGTAATATCTCTTAATAAAATAATTTATCTAAATCTATCTGGGGATTAGGTTAATTGAATAAAAAGGCGGGTAGAATGTTTAATTAGTGGAAGGGAAAATAATAGACACATGGATGATGACGGTAGCATCAACCGTTAACAACAGTTAACAGTTAAATAATTATACTCATATTGAAATAATCATACTAAATCATTTGTGACGTAGAAAAGAGCTAAATAATAGGATATTGAATTTTTTGGATATTGGACATTGGATATTGAAATATTGATTTTTATCGAAGCAAAAGATGTCAATATAGGAGGAAAACCGTCAGGTGTAGATATTCCAATGAGAATATTGGATCGTTTTTGTTTGATTAGTGGAAGATGCTAACAGAGAGTTTTTGTACTTGAATCATATATAAAAAAGATTTTCAATTTTAGAATATTTTGTACATTTTTAAATCTAAAGCAAAACAGTTTTAGTGGAAATTGCTATCAATGTGACAATTAAACGCTATAGAAATATATACAAGAAAAAATTATTTATGTGTTTGTGTTGTCTATTACATTCTAATTAATTAAGATTACTATGTTTAGATACTTTGGTGATGGTAAGTAGTTTTAAGTATCAATGCTAAATTTAAATCAAATAAAAATATATAACTATATCGAAATATAACTGAAATTGAAGTATATATATGTATATTGGTCTCTTATTTATTTTGTTCGATTTTTTGTTTTTCTTTTAAATTCCTTTTGACCTTTAAATTCATATTTCTTGAATATGGGCTAGTTCTCATTTGTCTTGTGGGGTGAGGAGGGAAGAAGGAAGATGATGGTATGAATTCTTGAAGTGCGGTGACCAATCCAATGAACGTCTTGGGACCAATGACCATTTCCCATCAACATTTTTTTTCATCAAATTTTTTTTTTGTTTCTTTCTCTGCTGTCTATAATTTTTATTTCCGCTTAGCAAGGTCCACAAAACTCTCCAGTAATCCCCACCTCCCTATACCCTGATTCTTTAGCCGGGATCAATAGCGGTCTGGTATAGAGTTTGTGGATAAATATTTCTGATAATGTCTTCAATGATATTCACTCTTCTGTTGTTATTAAGAAGACTGGATAGCATTGAGGACCATTACAGTGGCGCCCAAATAATATGGCTTAACCAATTCGTTTTCTTATCATTAACCATAAAAATTCATAAGATCATTTGCTTTAGATTTCGATAAATCGTGATCTTTGAGAGCAACAAAGTTTTGTCCGTATTAGTTTTAACTGCGCATGGTGTTCCACTTTGGTATTGATTCCCATGTCTGTGATAGTTTAAATTTTTTCTTTGAAAGCAAATAAACCTAGCTTGGTAGTTGTTGAATTATTTGCTTACTATCAAAGAACACAAAGGACGAGACATTCCTTGTTCATATCTGAATTTCCTTAAGAATTTTGATATTGGTCAACGATTTCGTTTGCAAGGTTCGTACAATTTCCGTCAACCGACGTTTGAATTTAATCGCGGTACTCCACTTGCATCGTAATCGTTTCCAAAAAAAATTTTTTTTACGCTTCAAGCATTCATCTTAGTTGCTTAATACTCAAGGTATGATCGCACGGTTTTTCATTATTATAAATCATGATTTGAGTGCAGTGTTAGGAGTATCATACTTCTGAGGTTCTATTCAAGAAAATTCAAGGTGTGTATTGCATTTGCATATTTATGGTTTTGTTTTCAAAATTTTGTTTTAATTTTTTTTGTTCCTTAAGAACTATTCTTTTCTTTGGAAATTGTCTTGGTTCGGAATATTTTGATTGGTCCTACCGCTTATGTTATAGTGATTTAATTCCCGCATCTCTTCCTCTTTCCTCTCTAGCTATCCCACAATTCACGGATTGTTTAAGAAAAGAAAATAAAGACCAAATAATTTTAGTACTTCAGTTGTAGTGCTATTTTAATATTATTGTTTGTTAAAAAAGAAAAAAAAAAATATCCAATTTAGTAAATATTAGTTACTTTTGTATTGTATAAACTATATAAAAGAAAATAAAGGTTAGTAAAGTTAAGCCAAAAATAATTCACTCCAGAACACTAGCGAGTATTTTTTTTTTTTTATTTTTAAATTTAATTTTAATATTATTTATAGACCACATTTTGTTGCTTATTTCTTTTTTTTTTCTTTGATAAGAATACAAATATTTTATATGTTTTTCTTACTCGTATAAAATACGTTTTGTTCCAATTTTTTTTATATACCAATTTAGGAATATTACTTTCATTAACATTAAAGATTCGATATTTTCGGTATTACATTATTATAAAATATTTTTTTTTTGAAATACGCTTACGTTATCTACGAACAGTTGAAGTGTACTTTAATTTTATTTCCATATACTTAAATTATTTTTTTTGGGGTTTATTGATAAATTTTTGGACGTACAGAGAATGGATTATTATTCTTTAGCCCCTGACGAGTTACTTGTGGAACGTCAGATAAGAGAGTTAACGGGCTCGGCAAAGGCCCAATTTGACAGTTTACCTATAATATTAAGTGAAGAAGCGGCAAAAACTAGAGAACCACCAACTAGAGCACATAAATCCGCATTGAAGCAACCAAAAAGGGAGATCGTGTTATGCTCTTCAAAACTTAAAGAGGTGCAACAACAGTTGCATAACACTGTCGCGTTAGAGTCCGATTCAGTTGATATTGATGAGTTGAGAGTAATTCAATCTCGGCTTATGCATATTCAAGGACGTCTTAACCCGCTTAGCACGGCTAAAGGTGTCTCCAAGACCGCTCTTACGTTGTTGTCATCATGTGATGCTCTGATTGAGATCCTTGATAAACATCGGACAATACAATTAGATAAAAATGGGACATTTAAGTCCATTGACCGCATTCAGGTGGAAGACATTAAAGAAACAGAAGTCGCAGCAGAGAACTTACCTTCTTGCAGTAAAAATTTAAACAATCAATCGTCCACCCCTACTCATGTTTCGAGTAGCCCCAATTTGCAAACACATACTGATTTAAGAACACCTGAGGGTGGCATTAATACAAACCCTACAACTACCATGCATAATCAGTCTCAACATGTGAACATGTGAACGAACGTTCCGACGTATCCGCTGTTAATATAACAACACATATGGGAGAACTTTCCGAAATGATTAACGAGGTCAATCGGCGTTTTGCCCAGATTAGCCCTCAGCCTTCGGTGGCAATTGGTAACAATCCTCTATCAAACATACAATTGCAAAGAGCAAATGACCTGTTAGCTTACGACCCAGCTGTACCTCCACCATCGGTATCTCATCGAATGAACCTCACTGCACCTGCAAGTAACCGTGGAAGTGATTGGAACAATACTGGTACACCTGTTTATAGATGGGGCATTTCATTTGATGGTTCATCTTCTGGAATGCCTGTTGAAACATTTTTATTTAGAGTAGAGCATTTGGCAGCTAAAAATGGTGTGTCTCTAAAACAACTAGTGAACGATGTGTGTATTTTGCTAAAAGGAACGGCTGAACAACATTATTGGCTAACGATACATTGCAATCCCAATTGTAATTGGTCACAATTGAAGGGGTCTTTTATACACCGATTCCAAGACCGACGCACCGATGCAGATATACGGCAGTTGATCAACAACCGTAAACAAAAGCCTAAAGAGCCTTTCCTTGATTTCTATTACGATATAATAAAAATAGCAGTACCCTTGAGAGTAGCTTTGTTAGATGTTGAGTTACTGGAAATTCTGCGAAATAATATGCGCCCGGGACTGCGTGTTCATTTGGCTGGTAAGTTCGTTCAGTCTATGGCAGACTTAGTTAGCACGTGTGTTGCTACGGAAGATGTTTGGAAGATGGAGGGATATACCCCAGAAACGTCCATGAACATGCGATTTAACATTCATGAAGTAGATAATTCCTTTATCACCACTCCACACAGTATCCCGAGTATTAATTATAACGGTATGAACGTTGAAAATAAAGAACACATAGAGGCAGTTCAGCTTGGTCGTTTGAGGACCACTAGCAATATAAAACCACAAAATATTTGTCCTCCTGTCCTCTATACTTGTTGGAATTGTCAAAGATTGAGCCATTCATACTTTGACTGTGATCAACCTTGTCGAGGTATATTTTGCTACGGATGTGGAACACCAGAGGTTCTTAAGCCACATTGTAACAATTGCAATCGATCACAGGGAAACTTCCCTGCGGAGATGCGAGCGACAGGATCTCGTCATCTCCGTATTCAACCACCTGCGATAATAGGACCAAACAATCCAAGCAACAACAATCCTGGTCCACCACGGACCACTTAAAAATGACTCATCCACACTTAGTCTCTAGTCTTTTTTCCAAAAAACCACGCTACCAACGCTCCATCAATTATTTTCGCCATCGACGAAAAGTTCAAAAGAATATTTCCGAAACTGTCTTTGACACTCTGGAGGAGGTTGTCAATGATAATAGACCCTATGCCAACATAGAATTAAATGGTATAGCCATGCGAGGGCTATTAGATAGTGGCGCGAACATTAGTGCTTTGGGTAAAGATTCCCTCAGCCTAATCCAAATTCATAACCTTCTGCTTCATCCAATGAAAACTTCAGTCCGTACTGCCAGTGGTTCCCCGCAACAGGTAATAGGTTATGTGAATGCGCATGTATCATATAACAATAGAACTTTAGATATGAGATTTTATGTTGTCCCGAGTCTAAGTCAAAGTTTATACCTTGGCTATGACTTTTGGGAAAATTTTAATCTACAACCGAATTTAGTATCGGAAATATCTGCTTCTACTCAGGTAGACAATCATCACCAGAATTTATCGGCTGCGCAACAGGAAAGATTGGATGAAATAGTAAGACTTTTACCCAGTTTTGAAAAACAAGGTCTGGGACGAACTAATTTATTATGTCACACCATTAATGTTGGAGATGCGGTACCGGTAAAACAACGGCACTATGCTGTTTCCCCGGCCGTGCAAAAGGAAATTTATAAAGAAATTGACCGGATGCTCGAACTGAATGTTATAGAAGAAAGTAATAGTGGATGGAGCTCACCGATGGCAATTGTAAGAAAATCAAACGGAAAAGCACGGTTATGCCTAGATGCTCGCAGGCTCAACCTAGTAACGAAAAAAGACGCATATCCCCTACCATTAATAGAAGGACTCCTCAGTAGACTGGATCAAACACGTTATATTTCTAGTTTGGATCTAAAGGATGCCTTTTGGCAAATTCCTTTGGACCCAAACTCTAAAGATAAAACTGCTTTTAGTATCCCCGGAAGACCTCTTTACCAGTTTCGAGTTATGCCCTTTGGTCTTTGCAATGCGCCTCAAACCTTGTGTAGGTTAATGAATAAAGTGATTCCCCATCATCTTCATGACCGAGTATTTGTTTATTTAGACGATCTGTTGATCACCACATCAACTTTCGAAGAACACCTATCGCTCTTATCCGATGTTGCTGAAAGGATTACACGCGCCGGACTAACTATAAATATAGAAAAAAGCAATTTTCTTCTGAAAGAAATAAATTACCTCGGTTATGTTATTGGTGAGGGAGGATTAAGACCTAACCTAGACAAGGTTGAAGCCATTTCTAAGTTCCCAACCCCTAAAAATGTACGTCAAATAAGACGGTTTCTGGGCATAACTGGATGGTACAGACGCTTTATTAGCGGGTATTCAACGTTATCGGCTCCCTTAACGAACATGTTAAAGAAACAGCAAAAATTTGTTTGGTCCATCGATGCTGAAAACGCGTTCAAGTCTTTAAAAGACGCTTTAACTTCCGCCCCCGTGCTGATCACCCCAAACTACGAAGAAAGATTTTTTATACAATGTGATGCTAGCAGTAGTGGAGTCGGAGCTGTGCTCTTCCAAAAAGATATTGAAGGTCATGATAGACCCATAGCCTTCATGTCTCATAAACTAAACGGCGCGCAGCGTAATTATAGTGTTACAGAGTTGGAGTGCCTAGCTGCCGTGCTGGCCATTAAACGGTTTCGTGCATATGTTGAGGGTTTGCCATTTACTGTCATAACAGACCACGCGAGCTTAACGTGGTTGATGTCCTTAAAGGATGCAACAGGAAGACTGGCTCGTTGGAGTCTTAAGTTGCAGGGGTATAATTTTGAGATTGAGTATCGCAAAGGCTCTCAAAATGCCGTTCCAGATGCACTATCTCGAATGGACATGGATTCCATAATTCTAAATACTATTCCTAATTCGGATTTACCTTTACATATTGACCTTAACGCGCCAGAGTTTAACTCGGTGGAATATAGAGATCTAATACACAACCTAGATGGATCTAAAGGTAAAACCAATTTAAAAGTGGTAGGAGCTCATGCGTTTATCAATGTTCATCCAAATGTTGAACCAGAAACTGATATACCTAGTTGGAAGCTACTTATTCCAGAAGCGTTGCGGCCAAAGGTAATAGCTTTAGCGCACTGTCCACCAACGTCAGCCCATTTAGGAATAAGTAAAACTATAGAACTAATTCGCCGTTACTATTTTTGGCCCAGTATGACTACTGAGGTTAAACGATTTGTTGGACTGTGTACCAGCTGCAAATCCAACAAAGCGGCTAATTACATTACTAGACCTCCTTTAGGTTCATTTGACATGACATTTCGCCCTTGGCAACGAATATATGTGGACTTTCTTGGTCCTTACCCTAGAACCAAAAAAGGTAACACTTCCATAATTATAGCTGTTGATCATCTTACCAAATTCGTGCAAACGAAAGCCGTGAGGCAAGCCACGGCGGTGGAAGTTTGTAAATTTTTAGAAGATCAAATTTTTCTTCTGTTTGGTGTACCGGAGGTACTAGTAACAGATAATGGACGACAATTCGAATCACAACTAACAAAATCTCTGTGCTCTAAATACGGAGTAGAACACATTTTTACTGCCAAGTACTCACCACAGGCTAATGCGTCAGAGCGGGTCAATAGAACCTTGATTTCTTCCATAAGAGCCTATATCAAAGCCGACCACAAAGTATGGGATGAAAATCTAAATGCAATCACGCATGCTTTAAGGAACTGTGTTCATCAATCAACTCAATTTTCACCACATTTTTTAGTGTTTGGTCAACACCCCCTCCTCCATGGCTCCAGCTATTCAATTCTACGCCAAATTCACGATTTTACGGGTGGTTATGCCAGCTTAACTGAAAAACCAGATGTTTTACATCAGCGTTATCAAGAGGCTCAAAAACATCTGAGTCAAGCTAATGAAAAGATGTGTTCAAGGTACAACTTACGGTCTCGAGTTCCCCGTATAACAGTAGGTCAAACCGTATATGTAAAGAACTTTACACAAAGTAAGGCAAGCGAGCGGTTTGCATCAAAGCTAGCTCCAAAATACATACCAGCTGTTGTGACTAAATTGGTTGGTCATGTTATGTGCGACGTGGAAGACAGTCAGGGTAAAAGTCTAGGGAGGTACCATTTCAAAGACGTAAAATGCTAATAGAGTTAGTGGTTCCATGATCGGCTAGCTCAGTCGGTTAAGCATAAGATATCTCAGGGGTAGGTACGTCCCCACGACTGTTGCAAAACCCTGATTCATTGCAACTTTTTTTTTATAAATTTTTTTTGTCTGATTATCCTGTTTAATATCAATTAAAAAAACGAAATTCTAAAATAATATTTTTTTGGGAAAAAAAAGAAGGAAAAGAAATGTTGGTTGTCGAATTAATTATTGAGTGACCGTGCTTTGGTCAAGTTAAAAATGGAAAAATTATTTTTGGATTTGATTTGTTGCGATTAATTAATTACTTTTTGTTGAATAAGATTATTATTATGTTATTTGAATAGTGATAAATTTAAAATCATAAAAAAAAAATATTTTTAATGTTTGTGATGTCCTATTAATTAAATCCTACAAAACTGAAAATATTTATATCGGGAAATATTATTAACTGTTTAAAAGATAGTGATAGATTCATTGGTGTTTATGTGAAAATATGATTTTCGTTTAAAATAAAATAAAATTTGCAATATGTATTCATATCGGAACAATATCAATCCTAAGATCGATATTCCGTTAGTGTTGATTAACCAATAACCATTATAGTGAAAATATGATTTCAACTACATAAAAGGTACTGTTTTATTATATCATTTTTTTTTATGTCGAATTTTGTTTGGATTTGTTTGAATGGACACAGGAAACAGTTTAATCAGAAAACTTTATTGAAGAACAAATCAGTCTAAAAGTAATATCTCTTAATAAAATAATTTATCTAAATCTATCTGGGGATTAGGTTAATTGAATAAAAAGGCGGGTAGAATGTTTAATTAGTGGAAGGGAAAATAATAGACACATGGATGATGACGGTAGCATCAACCGTTAACAACAGTTAACAGTTAAATAATTATACTCATATTGAAATAATCATACTAAATCATTTGTGACGTAGAAAAGAGCTAAATAATAGGATATTGAATTTTTTGGATATTGGACATTGGATATTGAAATATTGATTTTTATCGAAGCAAAAGATGTCAATATAGGAGGAAAACCGTCAGGTGTAGATATTCCAATGAGAATATTGGATCGTTTTTGTTTGATTAGTGGAAGATGCTAACAGAGAGTTTTTGTACTTGAATCATATATAAAAAAGATTTTCAATTTTAGAATATTTTGTACATTTTTAAATCTAAAGCAAAACAGTTTTAGTGGAAATTGCTATCAATGTGACAATTAAACGCTATAGAAATATATACAAGAAAAAATTATTTATGTGTTTGTGTTGTCTATTACATTCTAATTAATTAAGATTACTATGTTTAGATACTTTGGTGATGGTAAGTAGTTTTAAGTATCAATGCTAAATTTAAATCAAATAAAAATATATAACTATATCGAAATATAACTGAAATTGAAGTATATATATGTATATTGGTCTCTTATTTATTTTGTTCGATTTTTTGTTTTTCTTTTAAATTCCTTTTGACCTTTAAATTCATATTTCTTGAATATGGGCTAGTTCTCATTTGTCTTGTTGGGGTGAGGAGGGAAGAAGGAAGATGATGGTATGAATTCTTGAAGTGCGGTGACCAATCCAATGAACGTCTTGGGACCAATGACCATTTCCCATCAACATTTTTTTACATCAAATTTTTTTTTGTTTCTTTCTCTGCTGTCTATAATTTTTATTTCCGCTTAGCAAGGTCCACAAAACTCTCCAGTAATCCCCACCTCCCTATACCCTGATTCTTTAGCCGGGATCAATAGCGGTCTGGTATAGAGTTTGTGGATAAATATTTCTGATAATGTCTTCAATGATATTCACTCTTCTGTTGTTATTAAGAAGACTGGATAGCATTGAGGATCATTACAGTAGCTTTACCGTTCAAGAATAATATAGGTCAACTTGGTGAGTCTTATCGAAATACTTTAAGTCAATTTTATTATTTAGAGAAAAAATTAATGC
>OY856187.1:54225958-54270020 GCA_963693315.1 Diogma glabrata | reverse complement strand
TGTAGTTCAAATACATACTAAAGTAATATGTATTAAAGTTATTAATTAAAAACCAATTTTACCAATCTAAACCAATTTAAAGTTATTTAAAAGCTAAAAGCCAATAATTACTTCGGTCTGAAAGACCTAAGTATTACATTCATGAGTTCAACGTGAAATTCTTACCCCCACTTTTTTGGCATTTCTCGACGTTTTAGGACCTACTGATTCTAAAAAAGCAAAAAAAGGCCGTCACAACCGACGAAAACTAGAAAACCGCTGGACGGATTTGAAAATTTTTTTTCTAAAAATAGGTTTACTCAATGGGAAGAGCCGTGTTAGATAACTGTACCGGAAGTGTGTCAAAACAAGAAAATTTGCATACTTTTTGCTTAAAAAACGTTCATTTTAAGTGATTACGAGTAGGAACATTAAATTTGGAGAAATCTTGATGGTCGGGATTGGTATGTGAGACCAAAATCTAGATTATTGCATTATAAGTTTGTCAAAAAAATGTTGTAAAATGTGTCAAAAGAAAGATTTTTATCTATTTTTTTACCCAATTTTTTGGAAAAAAATTAAATTAATAATTTGTATAACATGAAAATATATTATTATTATAGAGAATTATGGCATTATAAGTTTGTCAAAAAAATGTTGTCAAGCGTGTCAAAAAATGATTTCATTGATTTTTTAGCCAATTTTTTGGGAAAAAAAATGTAGCTGTTTTTATGATGTGAATGTAATTGTACTTGAAATTGGACATGGAAATTTTTGAATTTGTTATAGTTTTTGAAATATTTTTGGAATTTTGAAAAAAGTTTGTATTTTAGGTAGATTTCATATATAAATCTACCTATTGCAATGGGCTTCATCTCGGAATTTCGGAAAAATTTTTGTGCCAAACGACTATATTTGATAAGCGGAGACGAAAAAACAAAAAAAAAAATTTTTATAAATATATATACGAGCAATTTCACGAAGATTCAACAACGCTTTGACTTGACCCCTTTTAATTTTGATTATTTTTTGTTTATAGATAGTCTTTGATAAATAAAAAATACAAGTTCTCTTAGAATTTTTTTTTTCGACCAGGGGCTTCACAGGGTGCCCCTCAATTTTTGTTATTTTGTGATGTGAGTGCATTTTGACGAGCGATTGTAGAAAAACTACTCAATCGATTTTCATAAATGATATGTCGTTGAATAGGCATTAGAACAAAGTTTTTAAAAATGTACACTGTTAATTTTTTGAAATAATTTTTAACGGTGTAACATAAGAAAAAAACGGTGTAATTGAAAAAAAGATGGCATAGCCTTTTTTTTTTTTTTTAAACTAAATTGAAGCTTATTTTATATCTAACAACTTGTGAAAGTTTAGGACTAGCGTCATTTTTTGTTTTAGAGATAAAATTCGTTGTGCATATGACTGTCGGGAATCAGTTTTTTTTGTTCTGAAGGAAAATTATAAAAATGGCGATTTTTAGATTCAGATTTTTTTTTTATGTAAAATATCAAATATTTTATTATTAAATAATGAACTTTTTAAAAAGCAATTTCAGTCAAGTTCAGCAAAATTTTGCGACATTTTGACTCGACCCTTCTTAATTTGGTTTATTTTGGTCTATATTTAAAAAAATTCTACTTGAAGCCGTATTTTTCATTTATCAAAGGCTATCTGTAAACTAAAAATAAACCAAATTAAAAAGGGTCGAGTCAAAATGTCGCAAAATTTTGCTGAACTTGACTGAAATTGCTTTTAAAAAAGTTCATTTAATAATAAAATATTTGATATTTAACATAAAAAAAAATCTGAATCTAAAAATCGCCATTTTTATAATTTTCCTTCAGAACAAAAAAAACTGATTCCCGACAGTCATATGCACAACGAATTTTATCTCTAAAACAAAAAATGACGCCAGTCCTAAACTTTCACAAGTTGTTAGATATAAAATAAGCTTCAATTTAGTTTAAAAAAAAAAAAAAAAAAAAAGGCTATACCATCTTTTTTTCAATTACACCGTTTTTTTCTTATGTTACACCGTTAAAAATTATTTCAAAAAATTAACAGTGTACATTTTTAAAAAACTTTGTTCTAATAGCTATTCAACGACATATCATTTATGAAAATCAATTGAGTAGTTTTTCTACAATCGCTCGTCAAAATGCACTCACATCACAAAATAACAAAAATTGAGGGGCACCCTGTGAAGACCCCTGGTCGAAAAAAAATTCTAAGAGAACTTGTATTTTTTATTTATCAAAGACTATCTATAAACAAAAAATAATCAAAATTAAAAGGGGTCAAGTCAAAACGTTGTTCGTGAAATTGCTCATACATATAAACGATATGAGATATAACGAAAACGACCGGCACTCTCACGGTCGCATTTGTTGAGGTAGATCAAAAAAATTTTCTGTACATGTGTGTTCTATTAATATCTCGGACGAGTTCGTGAATCAGCAAAATCCGACACGTGGTTAAGGCTAGAGCCTTTTTTCTAAAAAAAATTGATTTTTTAAAACCGTTATAACGGCCGTTTGGATACCAATATTTTAAAAATGTTAACAAATTTAGATTCTTTGGAATCTTTTTTATCAATTTGTTTTAAAAATAGACCTCTGCAATTAGAGGTTCCTGAGTGAGCGACTCCAACAAAAAAGATTGCAAAATAGTGTATTAAGAAACTAGTTTCATAATCGACGATTTTATCGCACGCAATCTGTTTAGAAAACGACCCGCGCAGCGGGGAGTTTTCTAAAGGATAAGTGCGATAAAACGTCTTATGAAACGAGTTTTTTATACTATTTTTTCTATTTTGCATTTTTTGTCTTGAAATTTTAAAAAATATTTTTTATGTTTTAATGTTTTAAAGAAAATTTCTAAAAATTTCAATTCAAAATAGTAAGCTCTGCGTTTCATCATATTTCTATATATTTTTTTGTTGCAAAACTAGCTTTCATAAAATGTGTATTTTATTAAAATATAGTCAATTTGATATTTTGTTATTATTACTAATTATTTTAATTAATTAAAATATTTAACACTAATTTAGATTATTTTTTAATAATAAGATTAATTAATAAGAATAATTTTATTTATATAATTATTCGTTTTAACTTTCACTGACGTTTGTATGACCAATGTGACCAACCTTAAAAAACAAAACTTTGCGTATCTTAATGAAGGCCATTTCGATACGCATTTGGGTATCGAAATGACTTTATTTTAGACGCAAAATAGAAAAAAAATTTTTTTTTAAACAACCGGCAATCTCACGCTCGCATTTGTAAAGCCAGATCAAAAACCTTTTCTAAAAATGTGCGTTTTATTAATATCTTGGACAAGTTCGTAAATCAGCCAAATCCGACACATGGTTAAGAAACTAGAGGCTTTATACTAGAAAAAAACTCTGTTTTTTAGATCCGTTATAACGGCCGTTTAGATTCTAATATTTTTAAGAACTTCATAAATTTAGAATTTTTGAAGCCTTTTAATCAGTTTCTTTCAAAAAAAGACCTCTGCAGTTGGAGGTTTCCGAGTGAGCGGCTCCAACAAAAAACCCGAAAATGCGTTTGAATCAACCGGCACTCTCATGGTCGCATTTGTAAAGCCATATCAAAAACCTTCCGTAAACATGTGTGTTTTATTAATATCTTGGACAAGTACATAAATCAGAAAAATTGACACATAGTTAAATAACTAGAGGCTTTATACTAGAAAAAAAGTTCGTATTTTTTATCCGTTATAACGGCCCTTTGGATACTAATATTTTCAAAAACTTCATAAATTTAGAATCTGTGGAAACATTTTAATCCGTTTCTTATAAATATAAACCTCTGCAGTTAGAGATTTTTGACTTGTTGGCTTCAACAAAAAAGTTTGCAACAATCCATAACTACAATTTCCAAAAACCTTATAACAGTCAATGAAAAAAAAATAAAAAGGTTTGAATAGAAGAAATTAATTTTTTTTCCTAGAAATAATTTTGATATTTTGCAGTAATTGGACGACACATGATATAGTGTAGGTTTATGTCATAAATTGTCACACACATATTCTGTGGTAGATTTGATATATGTTTGTTGCAAAATTGGATAGATATAATTTTGCTTATATGTAGCTAATTTTCTTTTTAAAATTTGTTCGATATCTGTTTGAAATTAGCTTGTGTTGTTTAAACTAGGGATGGAAAAGTCGATTCCGATTCTACTCGAGAATCGACTTTTCTGTTAAAATATCGATTATAAAGAATCGAGTTTTAATTTTCAAAGTCGATCAAGAATCGATTCTTAGTATTCGACTTTTAATTTATTTATAAATTTAGTAATATAGTCATACACAGTAATTTAGTCGTATTCGATTTTTTATTTATTTACAAATTTAGTACTACAGTCATACACAGTTGACAGTAATTTAGTCAATCCTAAGTGGTGGTGACGTGGTGTTAGACACAATAATATTTATAACCTTATATTTAATATTAAACTAATTTTTTTCTAATCTTCTTATATATTAATACGCTACATTAAAACTTTGTGGAGCATTAGGCTTTTTTATTCGCAGATGGATTCATTTGAAATTTTCACAGCTAACTGATATTAGTGTAACCTATAGTCGGATCCGGATTCAAACAAATCGGATCATAAATAAAAAAGTTATTATATACGGAAAACTTTTTCTATACATATGCATTATAAGTTTACATACATCTTTCTTTTTGCTTTAAAACAATGCTTTAAAATTTTTCTTTTTTATATATTAGCTATCGAACCGAACAACGAATAACAAAAACGAAAATTTTTATATTTATTTTATATTCATTTCAGTCGTCGTATTTATTTTATATTTTAGTCGTCTTTTATCTTTCAAGAAGGACGGTTTTCGATATTTTTCGATTATTTTGTTTTTTATTGATATAAAGATTTTTCAGATATTTTTATATTTGAGTTATTTCATATTTTTGATATATTGATATATTTATTTATTTCGATGCCAAGACTACGTCGTAAACGTCGTTTGGATGTGAGTGGTACATCGAGTCGTCGGAATAAAAGAGATTATATGCGTAATATGCGTAATAATGTTGATTTTATGAATGATGAAATGAATGGTAATAATGATGGAATGAATGCTGAAGCTGATGTTGTTGTGAATGATGAAGTGAATGTTGATGATATGAATGGTGTCATGAACGGTGTCATGAATGGTGTCATGAATGTTGCGAATGATTTAGAATTGAATGTGGTGAATGATGAAATTCCCTTTGTAATTTTGAGAGATTCGTTCAAGTGTGCTTTGAATGTGATTCCAGGTAACTTTGATTCGTATGTTTGTGGTGCTTTGGATATGAGTTGTCATTTTTGTCATGCCAAACATTTTGCAAGAGAAGTTACTTCAAATAATAATGAAGCGTTTTCTTTGTGTTGCCATAAAGGCAAAGTCAATTTACCTCCTCTTTCTGAAAATGCATTTTTCTCTAATATTTTCGAAGGATTGAATTCAAATGATAATGCTATAAAAAAACGTTCTAAAAGTTTTCTTTCAAATATTCGTTCCTATAATTCGGCATTTGCAATGATCAGTTCTGAATGTAATATAGCGGATTCTACTGCACGTGGTATTTATCATTTTAAAATTCATAATATTTTTTATCATCGTACTGGTGCTTTAATTCCTGCTTATGGTCGACCTCCAATGTATGCACAATTATATTTTTATGATGTTGATACTGCTGCTAATATGAGAATGAATAGAAATACCAATGTATGTGAAATTTTTCTTATGCGTGAGATAGGTTTTGAGTTAGATCGTGTGAATCCTTTTGTTCGTTCTTTCAAATCAATGCATGAATTTTGTGAAAGACCTGAGAATGTTACTGCTGATGTGTCAATGGTTATAAAAGTTAACAGAGAATGTGATATTCGTCGTTTTAATGATGCTGTTCAAACTGATGTGGCTGCTATTTTTAAAAATGATGATGGTGAACCACCTTTTGAAAGAAATATGATTGTTTTTTCAAAAAATGCAAATGAAATTCGTTCTGTTTCTGTCCTTGATTCTTCTTTGGATCCTTTAGCTTATCCTTTGTTGTTTCCAAATGGTGATACTGGGTGGCACGTTAATATTCCACATAATTTAGTTTCAACTTCACGTGCTAATGTGTCACGTACAAAAGTTACAATGTTGCAATATGCATCTTATCGCCTTGCTATACGTGATGGTTTTAGTCTTTTGCATCGTTCTCAAAAATTATTTCTTCAATGGATTGTTGATATGTATGTTCGTATCGAAGGTACACGGCTTCATTACATTCGTTCAAATCAATCTGCTCTTCGTGCTGATTTGTACAATAATTTAACAGATTTCTTGCATCAAAATCGCAATGGCGATGATAATATGCAAGTAGTTGGTCGTAAAGTAATTTTGCCATCTTCTTTCACCGGTTCACCACGTAACATGTATCAAAATTACTTGGATGCAATGTCTATTGTACAACATTTCGGTAAACCTTCTTTATTTATAACAACTAGGAGGGCCCGGCGTGCTTCGCTACGCTTATAAATAAAGTTTTTGCGTAGACATTTTGTTGACGTAGAAGCAATGATTTCAAAAAGTGGTAATGAGAAATGCTACCATACAATTTTTAATTTTTCTTTTTAAATATATGAATGAAAAATAATCAGAACTCTAGCTGATCAGTTCGGATATATGAAAAATTAGCGATCAAATAAGTTTTCAAGTAAGCTTCGTATGAAAAATTAGCATATGAAAAATTAGCGATCAAATAAGTTTTCAAGTAAGCTATACTTAAACTTTATACACGATTATACGAAATGGCACCGAGTGCTGTGTGGATTTATTATAAAAAAGTGAATAACGGCTCAAAGGTTAAATGTCATGAATGTGGTAAACACTTTAAATTTAACAATAGTAGCAACATCAACACCATGTGAGCGTTTATTTTCACATACTGGTTTGATTGCAAATCAGATTCGAAGTAGACTACCGCCTGATCATTTGAATATGCTAGTATTCTTAAGATCAGTTGCAGAAAATTTGTGGTTTTCATAAAATGATTGTTTAAATTTTTTTCAGTTTATTTTGAATAAATGTATGAAATAATATATGAAATAAACATTTGAATTTAATTCTATTAAAGCTAGTTTTTCTAACATAGAAATCGATTAAACTCGAAAGAATCGACTTTTTCAGTTGGAGAATCGATTCTTGGAATCGAAATTTATAAAATAAAAGTTGGAATCGAGAATCGACTTTTCTATAAATCTTTCCATCCCTAGTTTAAACTAATCTGATACATCAGATTCTACTGGCGCACAAAACTGTCTGATCTCGAAATCTACCTATTTCTAGCGGATATACGTGCCGCTTGGACTTTTTTGATCTTGCAATAATTTTTGCAATATCTATAGAATTTTGAAAAAAGTTTTAATTTTTGATTTTGTAAGAATTTTATTATAATTTTTGGAATTTTGAAAAAATTTTCAATTTTTGATTTTGTATGAATTTTTGGAATATTTTTAGAATGTTGAAAAAAGTTTGATTTTATTATAATTTTTACAATATTTTTGGAATTTTGAAAGAAATATGAGTTTTTGACTTTGTAATATTTTCTCGAATCGCTAAATTGAAGGTTTTTGCTGAAAATGTAGTTTGCTTTAAATGTAAATGAAAATGAAATTGGACATGGACATTTTTGCATTTGTTATAGTTTTTGTATCGAAGCAACCATGAAAAAAAAGAATATGAATTGAGAATTTTTGATTTTTTACTTAATAATTTATAATATAATAAATATAATAGATATAATCAATATCGTTTTGGCAAACAGCTGTAAAGTTTGTAACGAACGATATTCCCAAACAGGCCGCTTTACCAACATTTTCTTTATTACTTTCCTTCGTCCCAAGTTGCCCAATTCCAGGAATAAACCCATCAACCTATTTTGATATACATTGTGTGACACCCATTTACAAATTCATTTTTTCCATGTTTCAGTTTTGCCAATCATGCAAAACATCATTTAGCCAAATTAAAATGTTCCCACACTTCGTTTTTAGAAAAAACATGTGTCCCAACTTCAGTCTAGTCGTCTAGCAGTGCGAACTCACAAATATTTGACAGAACAAAGTTTTTGGTGAAGGCGAAATTTGTAAAAACAAAATTTTGACATTAGGTGAAAAACTTTTTAAGTTTTATGTTTGCTGTTAATAAATATATATAATATATATTAATATAAATATTACTTTGGCACTTAAAAAAACTTCTGTAATAAATTGTTGTTCCTTCTGATATAATTTGTTATGCCTACTGTCACAATTTGATGATCCTAAAAAGTGTTTTGTCACTATATTGCGGCTTTGGACTTTTACACTTATAATTTTAGTATATTTTTATCCTTTTTTTCTTTTGGGAAACGAATGTTCCATACGATTCTGGACTTTGGGATCTCTTAACACTGACTAACTAGCCTAACATTTCAAATTAACTAACTATTATGAGAAAAAAATATATAAATAGATAAAATATGATAACTTAACTAATTATATTGGTGGATCTTGAATGATGAGGGATTCCATTTAAATCTGATCCAGTCCTTTAGTTTTCCGCCCTTCAAAAACAATAATCGACCGATACAGTTCCAATATCATTCTGTTCCAAACAAATATAAATCAATCCAATTCAAATATCAGCCTTTCCATACAAATACCGGCCAGCACAATTCCAATGTCAGTCCTTTACAAAACACCATAGACCGATCCAATTCAAACCTCCGACTTTCCATCTAAATATCGCCCAACACAATCTCAATAGCTGCCCTTTTCAAGTTATAATTATATGCTTTTATTTTTATCCAATAATTTTATTTTATTAACTTTGATATAACTTCGACATTTAGTAAAAGCAAATACCTTACATTATTTGTATTTCCTTTATTTTTATTCAATTTTAATAATTGATTTAATTTAATTTGAGTCAAACTTTTCAATCTAGCAATTTTTGTTTTAAGTTCAACATTCAACACCGAAGTAATGTTTTTAATTTCAATTATCAGACTCTAATCAATTTAATCAAAAAACAAAAAATGTGATTTTTCTTTGACATCTTCTAATCAATCGTGTAATACCAAAGTTCAGCAAAAGTTAGTAACGACATCTGTTCGTTAGAATTGGAACGTTCGTTTATTTTTTCAGTATGTTCGAAATTTAACTAGCCGTTAAGTATTAGAAAATTTTAAAATTATTATTAATGTAAAAATGAACGGAAACTAATGAAATAAATTTTATTGAATTAGAAAAAGAAGATGAATTGGTTTTATTGTTGTTTAGGCGAACATAGCGGACGTTACACCATGAATTCAAGGTAAAAATCAAGATGTTTACCCTTGAAATCACAAAAACGTCGTCACCCCCTCTACGTCAGAAACCACCGAACTACTTCCCACAACTAATCTGTATCTGGGATCGAGATACCCACAGTCACTGGCGTCAAGACCGATGACCGGTTCCAACACTCATGAAGTCCCTAGGAACTTCACTGAGTACTGAGACCGACCATCCATCCGAACGTCAGCACTATGGACACCCCGATACAACCAGTAAGCATGACACGGGAGATGTGAACCCCAGACACAACAACCAGACAGAGGAACTACCCTACCTAACGAAAAGACATCATTCCCTGATGTCTTTCGCGTGATGGACTCCAAGATTCTTACCGCTCATATCTGTGCACTCATAGAGTACATTTCCAATCTTAGTCTTAATCATCGCAGGTAAGAACTTTGGAGCCAATTTTGCCGAGAATTTTTTTGTAGCGTCACTCAAATGATGTTGCCGTACAAACACACGTTGTTGTGGTTGAAAAGTCCGTAGTTTAGATCGCAGGTTGTACTGATGTTGCGATTTCTTAAAAGCTGCTTTTAAATTTTCCTGAACACGGTTCCTGAGCAAAGTCAAATGATCAGAGCGTTTTAATTCCTCACCAGCATCTTCACCAAGCTGGTGTAGTGATCTCAACAATTGGTAAGTATTTCCATCCGATATTGGATGTTGACCAAATAATAAATAGTACGGTGAGTACTTGGTAGCTGAATGTACTGCAGCCCGCAGTGCATACGCGATTTCACCAATTTGTGAATCCCACTTGGTGTGTTGACCTTTTATGAACGCTCAAATTGCTGCTAGGACTGACCTATTAACACGCTCTGACGCGTTGCTTTGAGGACTATAGACACCGGTCCTAATGTGTTTAATGCCGAAATCTGACAAAAGATTTTGAAAGTTCCTACTAGTGAACTGTTTGCCATTGTCACTGTGCAGAAACTCTGGTACCCCATATGTAAGAAACACTTCATTCCTCAGAAAAGCATTCACCTTCGGTGAAGTTGCGTTCCTAAGTGGTTTCAGTAGTACAAACTTCGTAGCATGATCCAGAACTATCAATAACACCGTATTCCCAAGTGTAGAACGAGGGTACGGTCCCAAAAAATCTATATAGACTCTGCCATGGACGTGCTGTGTCGAATTGATATTGCATCGGAGGACGCAATATCTGATTCGTGGCTTTTGTTTGTTTACATGTGTCGCAGGACACAACATAGTTGTGTACCTGTGACGCCATGCCCGGCCAATAATAAAGACGTCGAAGTAATTCTAAAGTCTTTTTAACACCCCCATGAGCAGCAGTACTATCATCATGATGTTTCTGAATCATGTTGGAAGTCATCGGTTTTGGTACCCAGAGCTTCCACACAGGAACATCGTTAGGTATTGCATCAGGTCTTGGCTCAATACGTATGTATAGCTTATCATCCACGACTTTAACTGATGGAAAGTCCTTAGGAGATGATTGAACTTTAGCTATCATATCCGTATATTCTTTGTGCCGATAACCTTCATTGTCGTTTTTAATTTCATTAATGTGATGTACTAATGCTTCCGTCAATTCCTCGTGTGTATCGTCATAAAGACGAGATAGAGCATCAGGGACTATATTTTGGGTACCTTTTTGGTGGACAATGGTAAAATCCATATGTTGGAGTTTTAGGCTCCACCTAGCCAGACGACCACTCAAGTCTTTCTGTGACATAAGCCACTTCAGACTTGAGTGATCAGTCACGATAGTAAATCGGTGACCTTCAACATAGCCCCTGAATTTCTTCACACTAAGAATTGCCGCAAGACATTCAAGCTCAGAAACCGAATAATTCCTCTGGCTTTGTTTAATTTCTTCGACATGAAGGCTATCGGACACTCTTGTCCGTCTTCGTCGATCTGATACAGTACACTACCTATCCCTGTCAGACTCGCATCGCATCTAATAAAGAACTCTTTATTATAATCAGGGTTAATTAATACTGGTGCTGTAGTCAGCAATCGTTTTAAATTTTCGAAAGCACCTTGCGCT
Source organism: Diogma glabrata (assembly GCA_963693315.1). Taxonomy (NCBI): domain Eukaryota; kingdom Metazoa; phylum Arthropoda; class Insecta; order Diptera; family Cylindrotomidae; genus Diogma; species Diogma glabrata. The sequence goes on along the minus strand of OY856187.1, from coordinate 54,258,611 downwards.
TCCAATGTCCATTTCAATTTCCCAGAACTCTTTTTCAGTAAATCCGTAATCGGTGATACCACGCTTGCGTAGTTTGGTATGAAACGTTGGTACCAACCAGCCATTCCTAAAAGACGTCGTATTTGTTTAACTGTAGATGGAGCTGGGTACTCTGCTACAGCTCTTACCTTGTCAGGGTCTGTTCGAAGACCATCTTCACCAACCAAAAATCCCAAGTATTTCACCTCTCTCAGAACAAATTTACTTTTCTTGAGGTTTATTGTTAACCCAGCCGCTCTTAACAATGAAGAGACTTTGGACAGCAATTCCATATGCTCCTGGAACGTGGAAGAGACTACCAATAGATCATCTAAATAAACAAAGACATTTTCGTGATATTGATGTGGTATCACTTTGTGCATTAGCCGACACATTGTCTGGGGAGCATTGCACAATCCAAAGGGCATAACCCGGAATTGATACAATGGACGACCAGGCACTGTGAAGGCTGTCTTGTCTCTAGATGCTTCTGCCAGAGGAATCTGCCAGAAAGCATCTTTGAGATCAATACTGGAAATGTACTTTGTGCTATTTAGACGACCTAGTAAGCCATCAATCAAGGGAAGTGGGTAAGCGTCCTTTTTAGTTAGTGAATTGACACGACGGCTATCAATACATAATCTGTTTTTACCAGATTCTTTTTGTACCAAAACCACTGGCGAGCACCAAGAACTGTTACTCTCTTCGATCACGCCCATTTGAAGCATTCGGTCGAGTTCGGCATAAACCTTTAGTTGAACAGCCGGCGATGTGGCATAATGCCTCTGTTTGGTGGTGAGGTTGTGTGTATTTAAAGGTGGTGAGGTTGTGTGTATTTAAAGTTATTAGCTCTGTACGAGTCAGTTCACTAACAAAAGAAGGAACAATACCGAATTTCTCCCAGAAATCTATGCCCAGGTAGAGCTCTTCTCGTAATCCAGGGACTATATGGAACCGCATTGGTTTAGTGGAGCCATTCACAGTTATTGGAGCTTCTATGTAACCTAAAATTTTAGTGGCAGTACCATCTGCCGTACGAATACACGAAGTGTATTTACGGTAGGTTGTACCTGATGATTCCAATAATTCCAAGGAATTTCTTCCAAGTATTGTGATTGACGCTCCACTATCCAATAGTCCTGAAATATGTTTGTCCAAAATCCTTATTGTTAGTCGCGGCCGAGGATCCTTTGTTTCTGAAAGGATAGATGAAATACAAGCTTTACGAAATAATTTCCTCATCCTCCAATATCTAATGTTACGTTCCAGACGTCTAAAATACGTTCGATGTAATGATGGGAAATTAAATGTATTTGATGATTTTATTCGGGTTTCGTTGGTGGTTGCCGATCGTCCTGCGTTCCTACATCTCTCGTCGATTTCTTCGGGCTCATTGGATGTTGAACCGAGGGTACCATCCCCGAAGCATGTACTCTCGGACGGTAGTTTAACGACGGGTGACAATATGAACAATTTGCATAAATAACGTCCGGCTTGTTACATTTCCAGCAATACAATTTAATCCGATTTTTAGAGCAATCAGGAGCTCGATGACCGTTTACTCCACATCTGAAACACACTATTGGTTGTCTGGACATTGATGGACCAGGTTGACTGCTGTCAGATGTAATGCCAGGTCGCTGCAATATCCGTCTCTGTGTTGAATCCATCGCTTCAATATATCCATGTTGTTCTGGTTCAGCTTCCACTTCATAATCATCCATATGCTGTAGCTCGCTAATTCTTAAATTTGATGTTCTGGTTGGAACTGGTGTGGACCACAAACGTTCAAACTTCTGACATAAAGTCCGAAGTTCATCAATTGAATGTATTGTTGCTGCAAGTGTAGCATTTTTGAGCTCCACACTCAGTCCCTCCCGAGCAATCTCTAGCATTTCTCGGTCAGCAAATGGACGTGCCAAGCGACGGTTTAACGAACCAATCTCCACCAGATACTCGTATACGCTCTCCTTTGACTTTTGTTTGCGGTTCAGAAGAACTCGCAAGATCGCCTTATCATCAGTGAGCGTACCGAAGGTTTGTAGGAGTCCCTCCCTGAGCACTGGATAGGTCACCACCTCATATTCATGAGTTAAGTTCAAATAGTATCGGTCGGCAGCCCCCTTGAGATACCGTGGAACGATAGACCTAAGGTCGTCCCAATTCACAAGGTTCCTCCTGGCAACCGCCTCAACTCTGTGAACAAACTCATGAACATCAGGAGAGTGACCATCTCCTGTGAAGGTTGGAACCCAATTTGAGTCATAACGACTCAAATTGTTCCCACGAACCCCTCGGTACTCCACTGGTGCTAACGCTTGAGCCGCGTCACGCCATACCTGAGGAGGTTGGTTGTATGGTGGTGGTGCTGTTAGTGGAACTGGTGGATATACTGGTAGTGGTTGTACCTGTGGTACTGATGACCGATTTAATGATTGTTGTTGTACCAATCCTGGATTGTTGTGTAAGTGTTCAGCCTGGACTGTTGGACCCAATTGTGGTATTGCAAAGTCCTCTGCCCTCAAGCCCGACTGCTGGAAATAAGCCGGTGGTGCTTGATCTGACCGTCTCTGTTGTTGCTGGTTTGGACGATTCAGACTATGTATTGTTTCCGATATTGGCCGTACTGGGATCGGTGTGGATCTCTCATCTGGCTGAAAAGCAGGTGAAGCAGATGGAGCAGATGATACTCCTGGTTTACTCTGCATAATTGGACGTGTTGACAACGATCCTATTATACTCCAAGCGCGTGACAATTGTGAGATAGCGTAGGTGCGGGCCTCTTGCAAGTCATTGCGAGGACCCAACCTATTCATCCTACCCGTGTAATGTAACACTCGATTCGCCAAACCATCTAAGAAGGTCTGATCAATCGGTGACTGAAGTCGTCGTACTTGATTTAAAATAAGTTGTGCTGCCTGCACCACCATTTGAGATTCCTCTATCAAATCTCTCGCATGAGACACTGTTATTGGAACTGACCCATGATCTACATGGTTTCGCAGTTCCTCTGCCCAATCGGCCCCCCCGAAGTTCACACCCCGAACCAAACATTCGACTAGTAGTTCGCTGGGTTCCAGACCATAGAACGGATGGTCAACGTCTATTTGGTTTGACATTTTGATGGTAAAACCCGTAAAATTATGAACTCGCAAACACCAACAATACTAAAACCAATTCCCAACAACAAAAAAAAGTAGTTAGTACGCTGTAAATGTAAAAATAATGAAAAATGCAAAAACGGAAAAAAACAACGAACGCCCAATTCGAAAACACAAAAATTTGTAAAAACCAAATTCCGTAAAAGAACAAAAAGACCACCGTCGTACCTAATCTTTGCTTTACCTTTCACAAAAATTCCTAAAATATTGTATATAAAAATATAATTTATTTATTTAATTTCAGATATGCTGAAATTTCAGAATTAATTATATACCTAAAATTATTTATTGACGATAGCACCCTTAAAAATATTTATTTATTTTTAAAAAAAATTGAAAAATAAAAAATATTCAAAAGAATGTTTATTTATCGGATGCACCGTCTTAACTTCGAAATATTTATTTATTTTTTTAAAAAAACAAAGAATATTTATTTATATCTTGATGTAATTTGCTTAGTTAAGAAAATTTTATTTATTTAGCTACCTAAAATTATTTAATTCTAAAAAAATTATTTTATTTAATAAAAATTATTTATTTAATTTTTTGAAAAATTTGTTTTATTTATTTTATTTTTATTTAATAAGATAAGAGATTCCCAAAGTCAAGATTCGTCTGGAGACAATTTAAAAAGTAAGTATGGTACAATATCCATTTTGTTTAAATCTAAAATATCGCGTTCGCGAGCCCACTCCAACAATGCATGTGAGAACTGACTAGAAAAGCCCCTAACGACCAGATTCTACAGAACAGATTCTCCCCAACCTAATAAAACAATCACAACTGCCACGATTAGACACTAGGTCCATTTCTACTGACCCAGTTGTGCTTGTTTAACCTAAAAATAAATTACAACTAAACCTAATGCAAAAGTTGAAGAACGCTCCCGAGCACCAGACTTCAAATCTTAAACTCTATGAAAAATTGTTCTATTGCAAAACTAAATGGAAAAATGGAAAAGTATGAATTTGTATGAGGTGAAGCCTCTGATCCTGAAAACAAAGTATAATTGGTTCTTCTCTTCATTACACCGAAGAAGCCTCTGAGCAAAGAATGGTACTACTGGTTTGCACCTAAGTACAAACACAGCAACACCACTCCTCGTCCCTGAGGACTTCCTCGCTGAATGAAGAGAAGAAACCAATGTTCTTCGATCGCATAACCCCGATGGCCATAGGCGACCTAAGAACGTCATCATCGTTAAGGGGAGAAGCCCCATGGATGGCTTGTTAGGCCTACCGCTGTAGAGAGAATTTTTAAACCTAGTACACGAAAAAATTTCAAAAAACTATTTAAAAAGAAAAATATGTACCATCGAGTTTACAAAAATACCTGACCAAAAAAAAAATATTTACTTTGTATGTATCTTATATACAATATTATATACAATATACATACTTTGTATGTATATTATATAAAAATATGTACAATATTATTCAAAAAAAATATGTACAATGAAAATATGTACAATATTATTCCAAAAAAAAATATGTACAATGAAAATATGTACAATATTATTCCAAAAAAAAATATGTACAATGAAAATTTACATTGGAACTATATACAAAAAAAATTATTTACAAAAAATATTTACAAATATGTACAATATGTACAAAAACAAATTCGAATGACAGCACAAAAAAAACAATCTCCAAAAAAAAATTGCTGTCCCAAAACGGTTTTTTTTTCAAACAAGCAAAAAAAAAAATGCATAAGCTTAGCTTATCCAGCAACCAGGGACAGGAGCCTCCTGTGGTCCAATCCACTCCTCTACCTGTCGCGTGGTCGGTGAGATGGAAACCTCCTCGACCAGCTCCACCGCTTGAGTATCGTTGGTCGAGGAAGACTCCATCTCCACGACCAAGCGACTCTCTTCCTTCTTCTTCCTATTCCTCTCTCTCTTCTTCAGGGTCGATTTCCGATTCCTGGAGATCCTCCTCCTTTCACGCCAGCCCACATTCGGCTCTGACAGTGGGAGATCCTGGATCAGCTGTTCCAGGAGGTCTCCAACTATCTGTTCCGAATGTGGATCTGGCTCACCTCGATCCCCAGGTCTCGTTCTCTGTAGGACAGGTCTGTAGACCCGTCCTACCTCCTTCTCCCAATTTCCCCTTCGTACGATCTGGACCCCGTTGAAGAGGGACCGAACCGCTACCACATCCTCACCATTAAAGCTCCTCTGCCCCTGCTGTCTTTTACAATACATATCTTGTATCAAAAATTCAGCGACAAAAAAGGAATGTCAAAAACAAATCAATAACTGGTTATCAATAGCAAATACTTTCAATCTATATTTATCTAATAAAAAAAAACCCAACCTGGTTTATCCAAAATTATACAAAAAAAACGCAAATAATTGCACCAGAAATAACTCATAAAAATTGTACAAATATTATAGATTATATCTAAAAAAAGAACCAAAACTGGTTTTGCAATTATTTAATATGTTTAGCACAAAACTGGTTTGACGGCCAACGCCCAACAACAACCAAAATTGCACAACAAACCAGTTTGACACCGCCGTATCTATTTCGAAAAAATATACCTACAAAGACCAGGATGCCGATTATGGAATGCGATTTAAGCAAAATCGCATCGCTTTCAAAAAAATATTGTGTACGTACATGAGAAAATATTGCAATGTATTAGTAATCGCAATGAAATAAAAATAGACCATTTTTTGTGGATATTATTATGTGGGCATCAATAAGCGATTTTGTGCTGTCAAATAAACATTACCTTTCGAGTTAATGTTTTCAAAAATTTTAACTGAACATATATTATAATGGTAAGTATTTGTGTAAAATTAGTGATTTAATTCGTTTTATAGTTAGTTTTAAACGTATCAGTATATTTACTTAAGGTACAAAACCGTTTTAAAAGATATGTTGTTAGTGTTGTGTTTTAACTTTTAAGAGTTTTTGAAATATTTAAATTTACTTGTGTAATAGTTAATAAATTACGCGGTTGTGTACGATTTAGTCTAACGGCTTTTAATTCATAACTCAAATTTTGTTTAATAAATAAATTAAAAATAGTTATTGTTTAAGAGGAGAATAAATATATTAGTTATTGTTTTCGGCATATGATGTTTGTTTTTGATTTGGATTATTTGGTAAACTTAATTGGATTCTAAGTAGTAAACTGTTCCTCTCCGAAATATTTCTATAATTTCCAAAATAAATCCAACCCTTGTTATGTTTGAGTTTTTTTAATATTAATAACGAATTATCAAAAATTGTAATTTAAAATTATTTTATTATAAATGATTTAATTTTTCCTTAAGTAATTTTTTGGTTTGTTTCTATTTATTTGTGGTTCTCGAGATGGGGGTACTTATTATACTACGGCTTTCATATATATATTCAATATAATGTATCTAGAGAACAACTTGATGGATTTAAAAAAATGCTTTCTCGTTTTAAAGCAAAGAGTGAGTAGCTTTAAATAAAAATAATTAAAATAAAAATTAGCTTTTGGCAATGTTTTTTTTGGAAATTATAGATATTTTTTACATATTTTTGTCTATAAATAAAAAGTAACATTCTTCTAAAAAATTTCTATATTTCTTTTATTATTATAAAAGTCGCCACAATGCAAGTGGTTGATATTATGTAGAAAAACAATGATTTTATGAAATTATATAAGGAAAAAATAAAAATCAATGGAAATATTAATCTTTGAAGCCTTACTATATTTTTAATTTACTTTAATGTATTATTAAAAACTGAAACTTCAATTATTTTTACAGAAAATAGCTCATTTTTAGGGTTCCGTTTTTTGTACGGAACATTCTTGGTGAGACTTTAATATATTTTTGTATTAAAACCGATTATTTCATAAATTGTAAATCCTATATGGACCTGCAATTAAAGATGCGTATAAAACTAGCCTGTTACCTGAAGATGACGGATATAAAAAAAAAATTTGTTGACGTTTCTTTTACGGGACTGCGATGTAAGGCCTTTAAGAAAATACTTGTTTTTACCGAGTCAAATAGGGCTCAAATATGAAAGGGCTTGAATTCAGTATCCCTTAAAAATATATTTTAGAATTTTTCACTACACAATTTATGGAATAAAAATAATAACAGCGTTTTTTCGTGTTTTTTTCCGAGCCTAACTAATAAAAAAACTTCAAAAGTTTTTGGAAATATAAAAAAAGTGGTAACTTTTGAATGAAAAATATAGCGAAGTTCAAAATGCTCATAAACGTATTTATTAAGGGGGTGCGAATGAGAAGGGGGAAAACACCGTTTAAAGTCGTGTGAGATATCATATGATGGAGCACTTAATTTAAGAAACGTTGTATTTTTTTCAGAATTTTGCGATGCAGAGATTTTGAATTATTGTCAAAAAAGAAAGTGCAACAAAAAGTCGGTCCCTCCCATTGGGTTTCGAGCTCAATAGATAGAAAAATTTGCAAAATTCCTAGAGAAAGGAAGTTTGATAAACTCTGAACGAAAACTATAGCTAAGTTCCACATAAATATTTTTCTCTATTTTGAAGGGGTGAGAGTGAGGAAGGTTGAAAAAAAGCTTTTTTGACCCAAGTGAGTCATACGGAATGTGTATGCCGTCCGCAAACATTGATGAAACTCTAACCGTTTTCAACTCCATCTTCCTCTCCATCTACTTAACCCAAGAAATGGAATATAACGAAATACGCTTTTAAAATTTCAGCATCATTTGCAACTGTGACCGCACCATCTTCAGCAAGTGATACCGTAGTAATATGAAAAACATAAACTTTTTATCCGCACACTGCTTCAACACAAAATTTAACATAGTATATTTCTATACCAAACACGTCCTTTCCTTGTGTGATACAAAATACATACCACAAAACATCCATTAGTTCACCCCAGCTCTCCAAAATAATAACTTCCTCCCAAACAAAATCAATAAGATCTTCAATAAACACCAAACCCTTTCGTCATCCCCTGTACTCCCACTTACTCCATTAGTAGACCCTGTTTACATTTCTTTTCCTCATATCGACGGTTTTAAAAACCTCCTTACTAATTTTTTCGAAAAAAATTTCCTGAAGTCCGTCTAGCCCTTTTCTACCCTACTTCTCTAAACTCCTTTGTATTCTCCAGTGTAAAAGACCGACTTCCTACCATGGCTCAATTCAACGTTATTGAACTACTAAACAGCGTTAATTGAGATTCTGTTTGTGTTGCTCAAACTAAACAACAGCTTAAAACTAGAATACAATAGAATATCTCAGTATTTAAACACTCTGATGAATCAAACAACGCTTTGATTGAGCATTTAAGTCCTTTGACTTTCAACATACCAAAATCCTATCCTCACAATCAATCTTTTACCACTGCACCTTTTTGGAATCCAGTTACATAGCCCTTTTAAAACCCAAATCCACCAACTTGATGGCGGACCTCACCTACCTCAATTAAAACTATCAAATATAAAATCATCCCAAGATCGCTCCAATACCACAATGGTATCCACCTCCCCATTCTTTTTACCAAACAAAAATCTTTTGCATAAACCCGCCGTCTATGTATTTTCCCCTTTTTATGGTTTTTCCAATTTTTGCCATCTTTGTCGCCCCAGCTTTGTATTGTTTCTGAAAAACAAAATATAAATTTTCTTATTCATTTCCGCCGTATATCATATACCATAAGGTTCGTGTTATTGTTTATGTTGTTTTTAATCCAATTTTTACTTTTCATTACCATATTATGATAATTTTTTTATGTTAGAATTTCAATTATTTATTAAGCTACTATTGTGAGTGTTTTTAACCATATCTTTAAATCTGTTTTTCTAATAGTGATACGTCGCCTTGAAGCACACCCTCGCTTTCAAAACTTCGGCAGCACAAACAACAAAAAAATCAACTTTCTACAATGCTCCATCTTTCAAAAATATTTCAATTTCAAAATATTTTTTATATTGAAAACTAAAAACTTGTCTAATTTTGTAAAAAAATCCATGTTAAACAAATAATAATATGTAGGTAATAATAAAATGTAAATTCAAAATATATCTGTATAAAAGATTCAATTTGATATGTAATTATATATACTAGGAATCGTCCAATTGCTGAAATTCGGCCATTGTAAACAGACCTCCCAACATAATAACTACAACACAATATTTCAGTCTTCAGAGTTAGATTCAATATATTTTGAATTGTGGAACAAATAACTCGATAGAAAACAAAATAATCGATCAAAAACTACAAACAACGCACCTTCACATTTTCCCCAGATATATAAAATTAATTACATACACAACCAAATGATTACTAAATTTTAATTTATCAATAAAATAAAAAGTGGTCCATTTATACATATCAAGAAAAACTACATAACACAACATATTTTTACATTAATATCATCGTTTATACAATCATATGTTTTCAACGAACTTTAACGAACTCTTTGCAATCAAGAACCAAGGAAAAACTGAAAAATTTCTGTTTTGCATTTATTTTTTTAAATCAAAAAATCGCCGGCTAATAAAAATATTCACCACATACTTTATTGTTTTTTTAATTATTTTTATATACATAAAACGGAAAACCAAAGAATTCGTAAAATAAAATTAAAATTCCCACAAAAGAACAATTTTTTTACGCTTTCAAATGCATTTTAAACTTTTTATGAAAAATTTCTTATACATATATAATTAAAAATTGAGAAATATTCAAATCTAGTGAATTACAAATTTAAAATGATTTATTAATCATTTTACAAAAGTAATAGTTTTGCAACTAAGGACTGAAATCGTTACTAATATCTTTACACAAGAATTTGGGTCTAAATCGCTTTCAATTTAAATCGCATTCCATAATCGGCATCCAGATCTTTGTTTCGGCTGCCACGTATTGTTTTGCCACTATATTGCGGCTTTGGACTTTTACACTTATAATTTTAGTAATTTTTATCCTTTTTTTCTTTTGGGAAACGAATGTTCCATACGATTCTGGACTTTGGGATCTCTTAACACTGACTAACTAGCCTAACATTTCAAATTAACTAACTATTATGAGAAAAAAATATATAAATAGATAAAATATGATAACTTAACTAATTATATTGGTGGATCTTGAATGATGAGGGATTCCATTTAAATCTGATCCAGTCCTTTAGTTTTCCGCCCTTCAAAAACAATAATCGACCGATACAGTTCCAATATCATTCTGTTCCAAACAAATATAAATCAATCCAATTCAAATATCAGCCTTTCCATACAAATACCGGCCAGCACAATTCCAATGTCAGTCCTTTACAAAACACCATAGACCGATCCAATTCAAACCTCCGACTTTCCATCTAAATATCGCCCAACACAATCTCAATAGCTGCCCTTTTCAAGTTATAATTATATGCTTTTATTTTTATCCAATAATTTTATTTTATTAACTTTGATATAACTTCGACATTTAGTAAAAGTAAATACCTTACATTATTTGTATTTCCTTTATTTTTATTCAATTTTAATAATTGATTTAATTTAATTTGAGTCAAACTTTTCAATCTAGCAATTTTTGTTTTAAGTTCAACATTCAACACCGAAGTAATGTTTTTAATTTCAATTATCAGACTCTAATCAATTTAATCAAAAAACAAAAAATGTGATTTTTCTTTGACATCTTCTAATCAATCGTGTAATACCAAAGTTCAGCAAAAGTTAGTAACGACATCTGTTCGTTAGAATTGGAACGTTCGTTTATTTTTTCAGTATGTTCGAAATTTAACTAGCCGTTAAGTATTAGAAAATTTTAAAATTATTATTAATGTAAAAATGAACGGAAACTAATGAAATAAATTTTATTGAATTAGAAAAAGAAGATGAATTGGTTTTATTGTTGTTTAGGCGAACATAGCGGACGTTACACCATGAATTCAAGGTAAAAATCAAGATGTTTACCCTTGAAATCACAAAAACGTCGTCACCCCCTCTACGTCAGAAACCACCGAACTACTTCCCACAACTAATCTGTATCTGGGATCGAGATACCCACAGTCACTGGCGTCAAGACCGATGACCGGTTCCAACACTCATGAAGTCCCTAGGAACTTCACTGAGTACTGATCTTGATCTGACCGACCATCCATCCGAACGTCAGCACTATGGACACCCCGATACAACCAGTAAGCATGACACGGGAGATGTGAACCCCAGACACAACAACCAGACAGAGGAACTACCCTACCTAACGAAAAGACATCATTCCCTGATGTCTTTCGCGTGATGGACTCCAAGATTCTTACCGCTCATATCTGTGCACTCATAGAGTACATTTCCAATCTTAGTCTTAATCATCGCAGGTAAGAACTTTGGAGCCAATTTTGCCGAGAATTTTTTTGTAGCGTCACTCAAATGATGTTGCCGTACAAACACACGTTGTTGTGGTTGAAAAGTCCGTAGTTTAGATCGCAGGTTGTACTGATGTTGCGATTTCTTAAAAGCTGCTTTTAAATTTTCCTGAACACGGTTCCTGAGCAAAGTCAAATGATCAGAGCGTTTTAATTCCTCACCAGCATCTTCACCAAGCTGGTGTAGTGATCTCAACAATTGGTAAGTATTTCCATCCGATATTGGATGTTGACCAAATAATAAATAGTACGGTGAGTACTTGGTAGCTGAATGTACTGCAGCCCGCAGTGCATACGCGATTTCACCAATTTGTGAATCCCACTTGGTGTGTTGACCTTTTATGAACGCTCAAATTGCTGCTAGGACTGACCTATTGACACGCTCTGACGCGTTGCTTTGAGGACTATAGACACCAGTCCTAATGTGTTTAATGCCGAAATCTGACAAAAGATTTTGAAAGTTCCTACTAGTGAACTGTTTGCCATTGTCACTGTGCAGAAACTCTGGTACCCCATATGTAAGAAACACTTCATTCCTCAGAAAAGCATTCACCTTCGGTGAAGTTGCGTTCCTAAGTGGTTTCAGTAGTACAAACTTCGTAGCATGATCCAGAACTATCAATAACACCGTATTCCCAAGTGTAGAACGAGGGTACGGTCCCAAAAAATCTATATAGACTCTGCCATGGACGTGCTGTTTCGAATTGATATTGCATCGGAGGACGCAATATCTGATTCGTGGCTTTTGTTTGTTTACATGTGTCGCAGGACACAACATAGTTTTGTACCTGTGACGCCATGCCCGGCCAATAATAAAGACGTCGAAGTAATTCTAAAGTCTTTTTAACACCCCCATGAGCAGCAGTACTATCATCATGATGTTTCTGAATCATGTTGGAAGTCATCGGTTTTGGTACCCAGAGCTTCCGCACAGGAACATCGTTAGGTATTGCATCAGGTCTTGGCTCAATACGTATGTATAGCTTATCATCCACGACTTTAACTGATGGAAAGTCCTTAGGAGATGATTGAACTTTAGCTATCATATCCGTATATTCTTTGTGCCGATAACCTTCATTGTCGATTTTAATTTCATTAATGTGATGTACTAATGCTTCCGTCAATTCCTCGTGTGTATCGTCATAAAGACGAGATAGAGCATCAGGGACTATATTTTGGGTACCTTTTTGGTGGACAATGGTAAAATCCATATGTTGGAGTTTTAGGCTCCACCTAGCCAGACGACCACTCAAGTCTTTCTGTGACATAAGCCACTTCAGACTTGAGTGATCAGTCACGATAGTAAATCGGTGACCTTCAACATAGCCCCTGAATTTCTTCACACTAAGAATTGCCGCAAGACATTCAAGCTCAGAAACCGAATAATTCCTCTGGCTTTGTTTAATTTCTTCGACATGAAGGCTATCGGACACTCTTGTCCGTCTTCGTCGATCTGATACAGTACACTACCTATCCCTGTCAGACTCGCATCGCATCTAATAAAGAACTCTTTATTATAATCAGGGTTAATTAATACTGGTGCTGTAGTCAGCAATCGTTTTAAATTTTCGAAAGCACCTTGCGCTTCCAATGTCCATTTCAATTTCCCAGAACTCTTTTTCAGTAAATCCGTAATCGGTGATACCACGCTTGCGTAGTTTGGTATGAAACGTTGGTACCAACCAGCCATTCCTAAAAGACGTCGTATTTGTTTAACTGTAGATGGAGCTGGGTACTCTGCTACAGCTCTTACCATGTCAGGGTCTGTTCGAAGACCATCTTCACCAACCAAAAATCCCAAGTATTTCACCTCTCTCAGAACAAATTTACTTTTCTTGAGGTTTATTGTTAACCCAGCCGCTCTTAACAATGAAGAGACTTTGGACAGCAATTCCATATGTTCCTGGAACGTGGAAGAGACTACCAATAGATCATCTAAATAAACAAAGACATTTTCGTGATATTGATGTGGTATCACTTTGTGCATTAGCCGACACATTGTCTGGGGAGCATTGCACAATCCAAAGGGCATAACCCGGAATTGATACAATGGACGACCAGGCACTGTGAAGGCTGTCTTGTCTCTAGATGCTTCTGCCAGAGGAATCTGCCAGAAAGCATCTTTGAGATCAATACTGGAAATGTACTTTGTGCTATTTAGACGACCTAGTAAGCCATCAATCAAGGGAAGTGGGTAAGCGTCCTTTTTAGTTAGTGAATTGACACGACGGCTATCAATACATAATCTGTTTTTACCAGATTCTTTTTGTACCAAAACCACTGGCGAGCACCAAGAACTGTTACTCTCTTCGATCACGCCCATTTGAAGCATTCGGTCGAGTTCGGCATAAACCTTTAGTTGAACAGCCGGCGATGTGGGATAATGCCTCTGTTTAACAGGTGCACTATCACCAACATCGATGACATGTTCAACCAAAGAAGTCTTTCCGAGTCCAGACACTTCAAATGACGGGAAAGAATCCTTGATCATATCCAGTTCATGTTGCTGATCAGTGGTGAGGTTGTGTGTATTTAAAGTTATTAGCTCTGTACGAGTCAGTTCACTAACAAAAGAAGGAACAATACCGAATTTCTCCCAGAAATCTATGCCCAGGTAGAGCTCTTCTCGTAATCCAGGGACTATATGGAACCGCATTGGTTTAGTGGAGCCATTCACAGTTATTGGAACTTCTATGTAACCTAAAATTTTAGTGGCAGTACCATCTGCCGTACGAATACACGAAGTGTATTTACGGTAGGTTGTACCTGATGATTCCAATAATTCCAAGGAATTTCTTCCAAGTATTGTGATTGACGCTCCACTATCCAATAGTCCTGAAATATGTTTGTCCAAAATCCTTATTGTTAGTCGCGGCCGAGGATCCTTTGTTTCTGAAAGGATAGATGAAATACAAGCTTTACGAAATAATTTCCTCATCCTCCAATATCTAATGTTACGTTCCAGACGTCTAAAATACGTTCGATGTAATGATGGGAAATTAAATGTATTTGATGATTTTATTCGGGTTTCGTTGGTGGTTGCCGATCGTCCTGCGTTCCTACATCTCTCGTCGATTTCTTCGGGCTCATTGGATGTTGAACCGAGGGTACCATCCCCGAAGCATGTACTCTCGGACGGTAGTTTAACGACGGGTGACAATATGAACAATTTGCATAAATAACGTCCGGCTTGTTACATTTCCAGCAATACAATTTAATCCGATTTTTAGAGCAATCAGGAGCTCGATGACCGTTTACTCCACATCTGAAACACACTATTGGTTGTCTGGACATTGATGGACCAGGTTGACTGCTGTCAGATGTAATGCCAGGTCGCTGCAATATCCGTCTCTGTGTTGAATCCATCGCTTCAATATATCCATGTTGTTCTGGTTCAGCTTCCACTTCATAATCATCCATATGCTGTAGCTCGCTAATTCTTAAATTTGATGTTCTGGTTGGAACTGGTGTGGACCACAAACGTTCAAACTTCTGACATAAAGTCCGAAGTTCATCAATTGAATGTATTGTTGCTGCAAGTGTAGCATTTTTGAGCTCCACACTCAGTCCCTCCCGAGCAATCTCTAGCATTTCTCGGTCAGCAAATGGACGTGCCAAGCGACGGTTTAACGAACCAATCTCCACCAGATACTCGTATACGCTCTCCTTTGACTTTTGTTTGCGGTTCAGAAGAACTCGCAAGATCGCCTTATCATCAGTGAGCGTACCGAAGGTTTGTAGGAGTCCCTCCCTGAGCACTGGATAGGTCACCACCTCATATTCATGAGTTAAGTTCAAATAGTATCGGTCGGCAGCCCCCTTGAGATACCGTGGAACGATAGACCTAAGGTCGTCCCAATTCACACGGTCCCTCCTGGCAGCCGCCTCAACTCTGTGAACAAACTCATGAACATCAGGAGAGTGACCATCTCCTGTGAAGGTTGGAACCCAATTTGAGTCATAACGACTCAAATTGTTCCCACGAACCCCTCGGTACTCCACTGGTGCTAACGCTTGAGCCGCGTCACGCCATACCTGAGGAGGTTGGTTGTATGGTGGTGGTGCTGTTAGTGGAACTGGTGGATATACTGGTAGTGGTTGTACCTGTGGTACTGATGACCGATTTAATGATTGTTGTTGTACCAATCCTGGATTGTTGTGTAAGTGTTCAGCCTGGACTGTTGGACCCAATTGTGGTATTGCAAAGTCCTCTGCCCTCAAGCCCGACTGCTGGAAATAAGCCGGTGGTGCTTGATCTGACCGTCTCTGTTGTTGCTGGTTTGGACGATTCAGACTATGTATTGTTTCCGATATTGGCCGTACTGGGATCGGTGTGGATCTCTCATCTGGCTGAAAAGCAGGTGAAGCAGATGGAGCAGATGATACTCCTGGTTTACTCTGCATAATTGGACGTGTTGACAACGATCCTATTATACTCCAAGCGCGTGACAATTGTGAGATAGCGTAGGTGCGGGCCTCTTGCAAGTCATTGCGAGGACCCAACCTATTCATCCTACCCGTGTAATGTAACACTCGATTCGCCAAACCATCTAAGAAGGTCTGATCAATCGGTGACTGAAGTCGTCGTACTTGATTTAAAATAAGTTGTGCTGCCTGCACCACCATTTGAGATTCCTCTATCAAATCTCTCGCATGAGACACTGTTATTGGAACTGACCCATGATCTACATGGTTTCGCAGTTCCTCTGCCCAATCGGCCCCCCCGAAGTTCACACCCCGAACCAAACATTCGACTAGTAGTTCGCTGGGTTCCAGACCATAGAACGGATGGTCAACGTCTATTTGGTTTGACATTTTGATGGTAAAACCCGTAAAATTATGAACTCGCAAACACCAACAATACTAAAACCAATTCCCAACAACAAAAAAAAGTAGTTAGTACGCTGTAAATGTAAAAATAATGAAAAATGCAAAAACGGAAAAAAACAACGAACGCCCAATTCGAAAACACAAAAATTTGTAAAAACCAAATTCCGTAAAAGAACAAAAAGACCACCGTCGTACCTAATCTTTGCTTTACCTTTCACAAAAATTCCTAAAATATTGTATATAAAAATATAATTTATTTATTTAATTTCAGATATGCTGAAATTTCAGAATTAATTATATACCTAAAATTATTTATTGACGATAGCACCCTTAAAAATATTTATTTATTTTTAAAAAAAATTGAAAAATAAAAAATATTCAAAAGAATGTTTATTTATCGGATGCACCGTCTTAACTTCGAAATATTTATTTATTTTTTTAAAAAAACAAAGAATATTTATTTATATCTTGATGTAATTTGCTTAGTTAAGAAAATTTTATTTATTTAGCTACCTAAAATTATTTAATTCTAAAAAAATTATTTTATTTAATAAAAATTATTTATTTAATTTTTTGAAAAATTTGTTTTATTTATTTTATTTTTATTTAATAAGATAAGAGATTCCCAAAGTCAAGATTCGTCTGGAGACAATTTAAAAAGTAAGTATGGTACAATATCCATTTTGTTTAAATCTAAAATATCGCGTTCGCGAGCCCACTCCAACAATGCATGTGAGAACTGACTAGAAAAGCCCCTAACGACCAGATTCTACAGAACAGATTCTCCCCAACCTAATAAAACAATCACAACTGCCACGATTAGACACTAGGTCCATTTCTACTGACCCAGTTGTGCTTGTTTAACCTAAAAATAAATTACAACTAAACCTAATGCAAAAGTTGAAGAACGCTCCCGAGCACCAGACTTCAAATCTTAAACTCTATGAAAAATTGTTCTATTGCAAAACTAAATGGAAAAATGGAAAAGTATGAATTTGTATGAGGTGAAGCCTCTGATCCTGAAAACAAAGTATAATTGGTTCTTCTCTTCATTACACCGAAGAAGCCTCTGAGCAAAGAATGGTACTACTGGTTTGCACCTAAGTACAAACACAGCAACACCACTCCTCGTCCCTGAGGACTTCCTCGCTGAATGAAGAGAAGAAACCAATGTTCTTCGATCGCATAACCCCGATGGCCATAGGCGACCTAAGAACGTCATCATCGTTAAGGGGAGAAGCCCCATGGATGGCTTGTTAGGCCTACCGCTGTAGAGAGAATTTTTAAACCTAGTACACGAAAAAATTTCAAAAAACTATTTAAAAAGAAAAATATGTACCATCGAGTTTACAAAAATACCTGACCAAAAAAAAAATATTTACTTTGTATGTATCTTATATACAATATTATATACAATATACATACTTTGTATGTATATTATATAAAAATATGATCAATATTATTCAAAAAAAATCTGTACAATGAAAATATGTACAATATTATTCCAAAAAAAAATATGTACAATGAAAATATGTACAATATTATTCCAAAAAAAAATATGTACAATGAAAATTTACATTGGAACTATATACAAAAAAAATTATTTACAAAAAATATTTACAAATATGTACAATATGTACAAAAACAAATTCGAATGACAGCACAAAAAAAACAATCTCCAAAAAAAAATTGCTGTCCCAAAACGGTTTTTTTTTCAAACAAGCAAAAAAAAAAATGCATAAGCTTAGCTTATCCAGCAACCAGGGACAGGAGCCTCCTGTGGTCCAATCCACTCCTCTACCTGTCGCGTGGTCGGTGAGATAGAAACCTCCTCGACCAGCTCCACCGCTTGAGTATCGTTGGTCGAGGAAGACTCCATCTCCACGACCAAGCGACTCTCTTCCTTCTTCTTCCTATTCCTCTCTCTCTTCTTCAGGGTCGATTTCCGATTCCTGGAGATCCTCCTCCTTTCACGCCAGCCCACATTCGGCTCTGACAGTGGGAGATCCTGGATCAGCTGTTCCAGGAGGTCTCCAACTATCTGTTCCGAATGTGGATCTGGCTCACCTCGATCCCCAGGTCTCGTTCTCTGTAGGACAGGTCTGTAGACCCGTCCTACCTCCTTCTCCCTATTTCCCCTTCGTACGATCTGGACCCCGTTGAAGAGGGACCGAACCGCTACCACATCCTCACCATTAAAGCTCCTCTGCCCCTGCTGTCTTTTACAATACATATTTTGTATCAAAAATTCAGCGACAAAAAAGGAATATCAAAAACAAATCAATAACTGGTTATCAATAGCAAATACTTTCAATCTATATTTATCTAATAAAAAAAAACCCAACCTGGTTTATCCAAAATTATACAAAAAAAACCCAAATAATTGCACCAGAAATAACTCATAAAAATTGTACAAATATTATAGATTATATCTAAAAAAAGAACCAAAACTGGTTTTGCTATTATTTAATATGTTTAGCACAAAACTGGTTTGACGGCCAACGCCCAACAACAACCAAAATTGCACAACAAACCAGTTTGACACCGCCGTATCTATTTCGAAAAAATATACCTACAAAGACCAGGATGCCGATTATGGAATGCGATTTAAGCAAAATCGCATCGCTTTCAAAAAAAATATTGTGTACGTACATGAGAAAATATTGCAATGTATTAGTAATCGCAATGAAATAAAAATAGACCATTTTTTGTGGATATTATTATGTGGGCATCAATAAGCGATTTTGTGCTGTCAAATAAACATTACCTTTCGAGTTAATGTTTTCAAAAATTTTAACTGAACATATATTATAATGGTAAGTATTTGTGTAAAATTAGTGATTTAATTCGTTTTATAGTTAGTTTTAAACGTATCAGTATATTTACTTAAGGTACAAAACCGTTTTAAAAGATATGTTGTTAGTGTTGTGTTTTAACTTTTAAGAGTTTTTGAAATATTTAAATTTACTTGTGTAATAGTTAATAAATTACGCGGTTGTGTACGATTTAGTCTAACGGCTTTTAATTCATAACTCAAATTTTGTTTAATAAATAAATTAAAAATAGTTATTGTTTAAGAGGAGAATAAATATATTAGTTATTGTTTTCGGCATATGATGTTTGTTTTTGATTTGGATTATTTGGTAAACTTAATTGGATTCTAAGTAGTAAACTGTTCCTCTCCGAAATATTTCTATAATTTCCAAAATAAATCCAACCCTTGTTATGTTTGAGTTTTTTTAATATTAATAACGAATTATCAAAAATTGTAATTTAAAATTATTTTATTATAAATGATTTAATTTTTCCTTAAGTAATTTTTTGGTTTGTTTCTATTTATTTGTGGTTCTCGAGATGGGGGTACTTATTATACTACGGCTTTCATATATATATTCAATATAATGTATCTAGAGAACAACTTGATGGATTTAAAAAAATGCTTTCTCGTTTTAAAGCAAAGAGTGAGTAGCTTTAAATAAAAATAATTAAAATAAAAATTGGCTTTTGGCAATGTTTTTTTTGGAAATTATAGATATTTTTTACATATTTTTGTCTATAAATAAAAAGTAACATTCTTCTAAAAAATTTCTATATTTCTTTTATTATTATAAAAGTCGCCACAATGCAAGTGGTTGATATTATGTAGAAAAACAATGATTTTATGAAATTATATAAGGAAAAAATAAAAATCAATGGAAATATTAATCTTTGAAGCCTTACTATATTTTTAATTTACTTTAATGTATTATTAAAAACTGAAACTTCAATTATTTTTACAGAAAATAGCTCATTTTTAGGGTTCCGTTTTTTGTACGGAACATTCTTGGTGAGACTTTAATATATTTTTGTATTAAAACCGATTATTTCATAAATTGTAAATCCTATATGGACCTGCAATTAAAGATGCGTATAAAACTAGCCTGTTACCTGAAGATGACGGATATAAAAAAAAAATTTGTTGACGTTTCTTTTACGGGACTGCGATGTAAGGCCTTTAAGAAAATACTTGTTTTTACCGAGTCAAATAGGGCTCAAATATGAAAGGGCTTGAATTCAGTATCCCTTAAAAATATATTTTAGAATTTTTCACTACACAATTTATGGAATAAAAATAATAAAAACGTTTTTTCGTGTTTTTTTCCGAGCCTAACTAATAAAAAAACTTCAAAAGTTTTTGGAAATATAAAAAAAGTGGTAACTTTTGAATGAAAAATATAGCGAAGTTCAAAATGCTCATAAACGTATTTATTAAGGGGGTGCGAATGAGAAGGGGAAAACACCGTTTAAAGTCGTGTGAGATATCATATGATGGAGCACTTAATTTAAGAAACGTTGTATTTTTTTTAGAATTTTGCGATGCAGAGATTTTGAATTATTGTCAAAAAAGAAAGTGCAACAAAAAGTCGGTCCCTCCCATTGGGTTTCGAGCTCAATAGATAGAAAAATTTGCAAAATTCCTAGAGAAAGGAAGTTTGATAAACTCTGAACGAAAACTATAGCTAAGTTCCACATAAATATTTTTCTCTATTTGGAAGGGGTGAGAGTGAGGAAGGTTGAAAAAAAGCTTTTTTGACCCAAGTGAGTCATACGGAATGTGTATGCCGTCCGCAAACATTGATGAAACTCTAACCGTTTTCAACTCCATCTTCCTCTCCATCTACTTAACCCAAGAAATGGAATATAACGAAATACGCTTTTAAAATTTCAGCATCATTTGCAACTGTGACCGCACCATCTTCAGCAAGTGATACCGTAGTAATATGAAAAACATAAACTTTTTATCCGCACACTGCTTCAACACAAAATTTAACATAGTATATTTCTATTCCAAACACGTCCTTTCCTTGTGTGATACAAAATACATACCACAAAACATCCATTAGTTCACCCCAGTTCTCCAAAATAATAACTTCCTCCCAAACAAAATCAATAAGATCTTCAATAAACACCAAACCCTTTCGTCATCCCCTGTACTCCCACTTACTCCATTAGTAGACCCTGTTTACATTTCTTTTCCTCATATCGACGGTTTTAAAAACCTCCTTACTAATTTTTTCGAAAAAAATTTCCTGAAGTCCGTCTAGCCCTTTTCTACCCTACTTCTCTAAACTCCTTTGTATTCTCCAGTGTAAAAGACCGACTTCCTACCATGGCTCAATTCAACGTTATTGAACTACTAAACAGCGTTAATTGAGATTCTGTTTGTGTTGCTCAAACTAAACAACAGCTTAAAACTAGAATACAATAGAATATCTCAGTATTTAAACACTCTGATGAATCAAACAACGCTTTGATTGAGCATTTAAGTCCTTTGACTTTCAACATACCAAAATCCTATCCTCACAATCAATCTTTTACCACTGGAATCCAGTTACATAGCCCTTTTAAAACCCAAATCCACCAACTTGATGGCGGACCTCACCTACCTCAATTAAAACTATCAAATATAAAATCATCCCAAGATCGCTCCAATACCACAATGGTATCCACCTCCCCATTCTTTTTACCAAACAAAAATCTTTTGCATAAACCCGCCGTCTATGTATTTTCCCCTTTTTATGGTTTTTCCAATTTTTGCCATCTTTGTCGCCCCAGCTTTGTATTGTTTCTGAAAAACAAAATATAAATTTTCTTATTCATTTCCGCCGTATATCATATACCATAAGGTTCGTGTTATTGTTTATGTTGTTTTTAATCCAATTTTTACTTTTCATTACCATATTATGATAATTTTTTTATGTTAGAATTTCAATTATTTATTAAGCTACTATTGTGAGTGTTTTTAACCATATTTTTAAATCTGTTTTTCTAATAGTGATACGTCGCCTTGAAGCACACCCTCGCTTTCAAAACTTCGGCAGCACAAACAACAAAAAAATCAACTTTCTACAATGCTCCATCTTTCAAAAATATTTCAATTTCAAAATATTTTTTATATTGAAAACTAAAAACTTGTCTAATTTTGTAAAAAAATCCATGTTAAACAAATAATAATATGTAGGTAATAATAAAATGTAAATTCAAAATATATCTGTATAAAAGATTCAATTTGATATGTAATTATATATACTAGGAATCGTCCAATTGCTGAAATTCGGCCATTGTAAACAGACCTCCCAACATAATAACTACAACACAATATTTCAGTCTTCAGAGTTAGATTCAATATATTTTGAATTGTGGAACAAATAACTCGATAGAAAACAAAATAATCGATCAAAAACTACAAACAACGCACCTTCACATTTTCCCCAGATATATAAAATTAATTACATACACAACCAAATGATTACTAAATTTTAATTTATCAATAAAATAAAAAGTGGTCCATTTATACATATCAAGAAAAACTACATAACACAACATATTTTTACATTAATATCATCGTTTATACAATCATATGTTTTCAACGAACTTTAACGAACTCTTTGCAATCAAGAACCAAGGAAAAACTGAAAAATTTCTGTTTTGCATTTATTTTTTTAAATCAAAAAATCGCCGGCTAATAAAAATATTCACCACATACTTTATTGTTTTTTTAATTATTTTTATATACATAAAACGGAAAACCAAAGAATTCGTAAAATAAAATTAAAATTCCCACAAAAGAACAATTTTTTTACGCTTTCAAATGCATTTTAAACTTTTTATGAAAAATTTCTTATACATATATAATTAAAAATTGAGAAATATTCAAATCTAGTGAATTACAAATTTAAAATGATTTATTAATCATTTTACAAAAGTAATAGTTTTGCAACTAAGGACTGAAATCGTTACTAATATCTTTACACAAGAATTTGGGTCTAAATCGCTTTCAATTTAAATCGCATTCCATAATCGGCATCCAGATCTTTGTTTCGGCTGCCACGTATTGTTTTGCCACTATATTGCGGTTTTGGACTTTTACACTTATAATTTTAGTATATTTTTATCCTTTTTTTCTTTTGGGAAACGAATGTTCCATACGATTCTGGACTTTGGGATCTCTTAACACTGACTAACTAGCCTAACATTTCAAATTAACTAACTATTATGAGAAAAAAATATATAAATAGATAAAATATGATAACTTAACTAATTATATTGGTGGATCTTGAATGATGAGGGATTCCATTTAAATCTGATCCAGTCCTTTAGTTTTCCGCCCTTCAAAAACAATAATCGACCGATCCAGTTCCAATATCAGTCTGTTCCAAACAAATATAAATCAATCCAATTCAAATATCAGCCTTTCCATACAAATACCGGCCAGCACAATTCCAATGTCAGTCCTTTACAAAACACCATAGACCGATCCAATTCAAACCTCTGACTTTCCATCTAAATATCGCCCAACACAATCTCAATAGCTGCCCTTTTCAAGTTATAATTATATGCTTTTATTTTTATCCAATAATTTTATTTTATTAACTTTGATATAACTTCGACATTTAGTAAAAGCAAATACCTTACATTATTTGTATTTCCTTTATTTTTATTCAATTTTAATAATTGATTTAATTTAATTTGAGTCAAACTTTTCAATCTAGCAATTTTTGTTTTAAGTTCAACATTCAACACCGAAGTAATGTTTTTAATTTCAATTATCAGACTGTCGCGAAACTAATCCAAATTCTCGCAGAGAGAATCGCGAACAGAATTTCTTCTACGAAACCAATTGCCATAAGACGCAGCACACCTGCCTAGGCTAGTAGATCAGTGAGAAGTGGGAGTGGGGATGTCTTAGGCATTTCGTAGAAGCTTGAAAGTGCTGCTTTTTTCCTAAAATGTGTTCTGAGTCAATATGGTAGAAAATTTGTATTGTATTTGTATTGTAAAAATATTGAAGAACAGTTAGTCACTAGATATAGAGGTGACTAGCACTTTTTCCCCATTAAACCACCCATGGAGACTAGCGTGCTGTATGTTGTTACAAGTCTCCCCTGATTATCTTAGGTCATATTACATCCTCGAATTGATCATCTACAAATTTAACGCATCATACCAAACATCATCATTCCCAAACAATAAACAAAATATTTGTAAAATAAAAAAAAAGAAGTATTTGATGTTACAACAAAAGTAATCTATTATATTTACGGATTATCACAAAAGCATATATAAAAGATACAATTTAACTAATTAACCTAACGGTTGAATGGTACCATAACCTTTTCCTTACGAATACACATTTTATGGCTTAACTTAATAATTTTATAAATGTTATATTGTGGTCATATCTTTATATGTATATATACAACCTAAATTAATAAATTTGGCAACTTTAGTTAATAAAATTTTATAATTTAATATTTTTAGTAATGAAGAAAATCAGGCATATGTATTTAATAAATTAGAATATCATTTATAAACATACAATTTGCATTAATAATAAACTTTGCAAATTTAGTTCATAAATTTTGAAAATTTAATTTTTTTAGTAATAAAGAAAATCAGGCATATGTATTTAATAAATTGGAATATGATTTATAAATATACAAAACAAAACAAAAGCTTATCTTTCTTTTAAGTCCATATTTTTCCTTGTCCCAGTGAGGAAACCGTACTCGAAACGGTACCACAACATGATAGTTTTTCCAATGTGTTCAACTATTTTCAAATATACGTTAATCCGAAAACCAGATTGTTCTAACGGGTCGCGTCGAAAGCGCGAACACAATTGTTCTAGATATTTTCTATAAAAATATTTTCTGGGCTCTATAAAAAATATGTGCGTCCCAAATTTAGGACATAAACAGCAATTAGAATTTAAGTTATCTTTTTTTAATGACAATTTGAATAACATACTTTGTATATGGAATGACTTCAATAAAAAAAATTCACCGTGAAAAGGTATTTCCGTATTCTGCTATTGCTTCTGTAGGAAACAAACAATTAGAAAAAAACACAAACAACAATAGATAACACAAATTTTACTTTTCACAAGTTTTACTTTAAGCACTGGCTAACTTTAATATTAAGATGAAACTGAGTAACAAGCACAAATTGCTAAACTTTAGCATATATTTTTTTATTCAATTTATTATTTTATATTGAGCACTCTCGACGCGATTTCAAAATATAAACTAAACTTTTCAGGAAATGTTTGAGTCTATATATTTTGAAAACGAACAATTTATTTACAGGCAATACTGGTTTATTAATAATCATACATATGTATTTAAATTTACATATATACCATCTTACATACCGTTTAAAAACAAAATCAGCTGAGCCAAGGAAAATCAAATCCATTTTATTGATTTAAAAAAAAGTAACAAAAAAAATTCGATCATTATTAAGGAATGATGATTGTTTGCTTATAAATATTGTAATATAAAATGCTTAGTACCGAAAAGAAATTCCATATGTATTTTAAGGTGGCCATCAACTGCCACAAGACTCTAATCAATTTAATCAAAAAACAAAAAATGTGATTTTTCTTTGACATCTTCTAATCAATCGTGTAATACCAAAGTTCAGCAAAAGTTAGTAACGACATCTGTTCGTTAGAATTGGAACGTTCGTTTATTTTTTCAGTATGTTCGAAATTTAACTAGCCGTTAAGTATTAGAAAATTTTAAAATTATTATTAATGTAAAAATGAACGGAAACTAATGAAATAAATTTTATTGAATTAGAAAAAGAAGATGAATTGGTTTTATTGTTGTTTAGGCGAACATAGCGGACGTTACAAAAGCTATACCAAATTTTGACGTTTCGTTATGGTGAATATAAATTCCAAAAGACAAAATTTTGACGATTAATAGTTGTCATCTGTCATTTTTTCGTCAATTCGCACAGAACCTATATATAAAATTTCCCATAGCTCGTTTTTGTGGTGTATGAAAAAAGTTAATCCTCAAATTTTGTATTTTGTTTCTTTATTAAACTGAAATTCAGCAATTTTTAAATTTAATTGGTTTCTTTGTTTTAACTGTGGGAAAATTTTATTATTTCTGGAATTGTGTTTTTCTTTATTAATTTTTATTCTTTTTTTTTGTTGTGGTATCAAATGAAACCGAGGTTTGGAGGAAAGAATTGTTGGTCGCAACTCGAAAATTATCCGGATACGCGAACGGTAGTAGTTGGGGAGAATATCTTGTGTTTTTGTTTTGGTTTATTTTTTTTTTGTTTTGTGTTTTTTTTGGGGTTATGTAGATAGTTAATTTATGGTCGTGTCGCGTTGTAGTTTTTTTTTGTGGAGGGTTTCTGAAGTGAAATCAAAATAAAATCAAATTAAAATCAAATTAAAATCAAGTTAAAATCAAATTTAAATCAAATTTAAGTGAATAAAAATTCTATAGATATAATTCTTATCCAAAAATTTATGTGCATTACAATTCTATCTGTTGAATTAAAAAGATATTGTTAGTTATTGAATTCACTCAACAATGAAATAATTGGCAGAAAAAGTTGCCATTTCTTTCCATATTTTTAGGATATTTGTTATTTTTTTCAAACAAATTGTATAACTATGACAACAAAAAATAACAAATACTTCGATTGGATTATGAAATTTTGAATTATTGTATAAATATGACAACAAAAATAACTACTATTGTGATTGGAAAATGAAATTTTAAATTGAAAGGCTGCTTTGATAAAAAAATTTATTTATACAAATTTAAATTTTTTTTTGGAAGTAAATATGACGATGAAAAATCACATTTATCAAAGTTTTGATGTGCTAATTTCATATTTATAAAAAATTTAAACGTTTGCCGAAAAAATAATGTATTTAATTCGGAGCTAAAATGTCTTTTTGTGTTTCGTCTATAATTGTCAAACAATAGACTCAACACAAAAAGTAGCACTTAAGCTCCCAATTAAATAATATACTATTATTATATATTTACTATCGTAGAAAAAATTTCAATTGCCTACGCGGGATAAAAACATTTTAACGTTCGTGAAATTGTCCCACTCGACACTAGCGCGACTCCTGAACTAGTTTACACTCACGAAAAAGCAGTGTTTTAATTTCTTGTAGCAAAATGTACTATATTCTATTAATCTATCGGCGATATATACGTAGTATTAATGGGTTATTGTATCTTCCCTATTTTTAAACCGACAAAAAATCTACTACACAACTAAACAAAATCTTTTTGAAAAAATGGATTAAATATTTTGAAAAAAATGCAATTTTACAAAAAAACATTTCAACGAAAAAATTTTGGTTTCAATTTTGTATAAAATTCAAAATATGTAGACCAGTCTAGGATACCTTAAAAACAGGCAAAAAATGGAAAAAATTAGTAACAGGATGAAAACTATTGGATAAATAAGAAAATATTGCGCAAATAAAGGGAAACATAAATTAAAGGTGATCCGAGTTACGGGGGTGAAATGGGGTGAGCTTTTAGGGTAGAAAATGGTTTTTCATGATTTTCAGCGAAAAGACCTGGAGACCTTCTATGGAAAAAAAATTAAGGCAAAAGTTGTAGGTAATAAAAAGGTCTATAACATTTATGTGGGCCATTTTTTCACATAACTTAAAATTTGCCGTGAAAATAGAAAAAAACGAGAAAAGGCTTTTTCGTTTTTAATTTTTATCTCCCACAAAAAAAATTTTTTCACACAATTCGGTGGAAACTTACCTTATTATGTCCCTAATAGGCTGTAATTTTTTGAAATCAAAATATTTACTTCTACGTTTAATTTTGATTTTAAGCCAAAAAAGTGACCTCATTTTCACACGAAAATACTCTTGTATGGGAAACAGTTTTTTTCAAAAAAAAAACATCAATTTAACATAAACACGGAAAAATTTTCCAGGAAAATCGAAAAACTGAATAATCTTGATTTTAAAGAGTTTTTTTCAATGATTTTTTAAAAATATTCATTATTTCTTAAAATTTACCGTTGAAATCTTTAAAAAATATAAATTTTTTACATGGTAATGTTAATTAATTTTTTTTACACCAACTGGTTTAAAATCAAAATCAAACGTAAAAATAAAAATTGTGATTCCAAAAATTTACAGCGTATTAGGGACATAATAAGGTACGTTTTCACCAAATTGTGTGAAAAAAAATTTGTTTGTTGGAGATAAAAATTAAAAACGAAAAGACCTTTTTTTCTCGGTTTTTTTCTATTTTCACGGCAAATTTTAAGTTATGTGAAAAAATGGCCCACATAGAAGTTAAAGACCTTTTTATTACCTACAACTTTTACTTTAAACTTTTTCGATAGGAGGTCTAGTTTCGCTGAAAATCATGAAAAACCATTTTCTACCCCTAAAAGCTCACCCCATTTCACTCTCGTGTGGGTGTTTTTATCAAATCAAAATTTTATCAAAATCGGTTATTGGGGTTTATTGATGCTTAAAACAAACATGTTCGGTGGACCTTCCACCACTTTATTCAAGAACCTCCTAGTTTAAGTCATGTTTGCTTTACCACTAGGTCATTTAACACCATAAATTATTTAATCGAATGGCTCCAATTATATATTCCAATCGAACACCAATTCAAACACTGATTTAAAAACAGTTGAGTATTTTCAAAATCGCATGTCAATGTGCTTTTATATTTTTAATGTAAATTGCAGGCAAGTTAAAATAAACAAATAAATTAAATTATTATATATTAATATATTGTTTATTTCATTTTATTTTATTTTATTTTCACTTACAATAATTTATAAATGAACGAAAGATAAAATGAACTTGAACCAAATTTGATTTCGATTCAATAAAAGTTTGTTATATTGATGTACATAGATAGATAGATGTCTATTGTCATAAAATGCGTTGAAAAACTCAAATTTGACAAGAAAGTAATGTATGTAATGAGGTTGTGCCAGGTTGTATTCAAAACATTCAAATTAGATATTAGTATTGTAGTATTTAATCGGGTTAATGAATGCGGTTTATGTAATTTTTGTGAATATTGATTTTATGTACAAAAATATTTTGATTCATGTTTGTTGGAAATTGATTTATTGATTCTGGATTCTGATCAGGAAATAATAATCTACAGTAACGAAATCGGAAAAAGGAAATCAAAACGATCAAATTTAAAAAAAAAAAAAATCGAATCCAACCATAAATTGACAAGCATGAAGAAGGCCTATTTACAATTCTATTTTCAATTAATTGTCTTACGTATTCCAAATAATATAATGTAAAACCCAATACTCCATCATAAAACAGAACCCTTCCAATTGAGAGTCTCGACACATCAGAGTATAGGTAACAAAACCGAAACAGAAAAGAAAAGCATATTTTGAATATTAAAACTAATTTGCTGTGTTGAATTCATGAATTATTATAAACAAAACATTTATAAATTTTCTCAGATTTTTTCTCAATTTTTCACTTCAATCAATTTAGAAATATCTAATTTCTTATAAACGAAAATAAAACAAAAACAACGAAAATCTATTTTTATTTTTATTTCTTTTCTTAAAAATCGACAAATCGTTTCAAATTTTTCGTCATCATCCTACTGTTTTTAAGGTTCGTGCCGCTGTTGATTACTATAGCCAAACAAACAAAATACTTGTAAAAACCCAAAAAAAAGTCCATTTAAAACCAATCATAAAACCGGAAGTTTGTTAATTTAATAGAATATTGAAACGGTCAAAATTTATTTTTTTGTCTTACCTTCAACTTGACAATTAAAAAGATAATCTAGCGAATTCTACCAGATGGGATAATTTTTTGGTTTTGCGTGGTAACTATTAGTCTTTTAGACTATCAGTCTTTTCGATTCGGGTCGAATTAAGGTCATTGTTTGGTGTGATAAACTGAATTTTATTTTTAAGCAACATCAAAACATTATTAATGAATTTTTTGATTGATAATATTTATGAAGCTATAAAATTTTCATCAAACACATATAGAATATAAGTATATTCGAAGAAAATGTTAATTTCGTTCATTAGTAGAGCTTCGTTTTTGAAGCTCCATTTTTAGAGTATGGTGAATAGAATCGTAAGTACATACATTTTTTACGGAATCATACAAATGTAGCATAGATGAGAAATTGAAATTGTGTAACAAAAAATCAATACGCAAACTAAATGTTTTGGCGACATCAAGATTCAGTTGAATTTCATTTGAATTCTTGGAACAAAGGATGATAAATGCGGGTATTATGAAATCAGATGATTATGACAAACGCAAGCTGAAATGTTATTGAAATGCTATGCAGCTAATCTCTTGTGTATGTAAATATATATAAAATATATATATATATATATATATATATATATATATATATATATATATATATATATATATATATATATATATATATATATATATATATATATATATATATATATATATATATATATATATATATATATATATATATATATATATATATATATATATATATATATATATATATATATATATATATATATATATATATATATATATATATATATATATATATATATATATATATATATATATTAGTCCAGTAACTTTGTCGCCTGAGTGTATAGGGTAGTATGCGTCAAATCCGGTAGTTCTGATTTTTTGCAGACTTGTTTATGATGTTGGCCTAATGAATAATCCAAGTTTGTGACCTCGAGCGCCGAACGCAACTTCGTCAAAAATCGCAAAAACCGCGAAAAAATCGTTATTTTTTCAAATTTTGGCGATTATAACCCTAAAGGACTAGTTTTTTCTTTAACCTTTTTTAGGCCGTTTTTAAAATAGACTAAATTTTCTACAACATGATACTAGAACTGTCTCTGTAGACCCACTAGTTTCCGAGATTAAGCCTTTCAAAGTTTATCACTTTTTTCGAACTTCGCAATTGCTTGCAATATACCTTTGTAGAGTTTCTACATCCCTGTCCTAATAATTGTATTAATAGATATATGTGTGTGGTGGCCGATGGGAAAAGAAGATTATGTAACTGTACCTGATCATTTTTGTAGTTCCAGTGGCAGATATCCCAGAAGGTGACGATCTCTCCGATGTCGAAATGGAGGATGACTTGTGGGCACACGACGTCGACGATTCATCACCATCCCCTGATGGAGATATGCTATCCCGATACGTCGATCCAGATATGGACGAACCTCAAGCGGAACCTGCCAAGAGGGCTAAATTAATTTAATTTTTTGATGTAGTCCAGTAACTTTGTCGCCTGAGAGTATGGGGTCTAATCCGGTAGTTCTCATAGTATGCGTCAAATCCGGTAGTTCTGATTTTTTGCAGACTTGTTTATGATGTTGGCCTAGTGAATAATCCAAGTTTGTGACCCCGAGCGCTGAACGCAACTTTGTCAAAAATCGAAAAAACTGCGAAACAATCGTTTTTTTTTTTTTTTCAAATTTTGGCGATTATAACCCTAAAGGACTAGTTTTTTCTTTAAAATTTTTTATATGTTTTTAAAGTAAACTAAATTTGCTACAATATGATACCAAAATTGTCTCTGTAAACCCAATAGTTTCCGATATTAAGCCTTTCAAAGTTTATCTTTTTTTTCGAACTTCGTAATTTTTTGCAATTTATACCTTTGTAGAGTTTTGTACATCCCTGTTCTAATAATTGTATTAATGTGTGTGTGGTGCTCAATGAGAAATAGTAGATTGTATTACTAGTGCTAATGGTTTTCCAAACAAAAGTTAGTTTGCAGCATGGCCGTAGGGAGTGCTGCAATAACTCGCGTTTGGAAAACGCATTCGCACTAGTTATACACACCATTTTTTGTAACCAATGGAAAAAGAATTAATAAATATTGATTTAATTGTTAATTTAATTATTTATTGGAAAAGGATTCCTGAACAACTGTTTGGAGAATGTCAGTACGGTTTCCGGCGGGGCCGAGGTACTACCGATGCACTTTTCTCGATAAGGATGATTTTGGAAAAGTATCGAGAGTTCAACATACCTGTGCACACTGTTCACACTTCTCATTTTCTTTTTTAACATCCCATCATAAAAGTATAGGGCTTCGATAGTATATTCAGGGTCAAAGTTCATTTAGAACGACAGAATTGCAAAAAATTGCGAAGTTCGAAAAAAATTTTAAACTTTGAAAGGCTTAATCTCGGAAACTAGTGGGTCTGCAGAGACAGTTCTAGTATCATATTGTAGCAAATTTCGTCTACTTTAAAAACAGCTTAAGAAAGGCTAAAGAAAAATCTAGTCCTTTAGGGTTATAATCGCCAAAATTTGGAAAAATAACGATTTTTTCGCGGTTTTTGCGATGTTTGACGAAGTTGCGTTCGGCGTTCGAGGTCACAAACTTGGATTATTCATTAGGCCAACATCATAAACAAGTCTGCAAAAAATCAGAACTACCGAATTTGACGCATACGGTAATGTATAAAGTTAC